>MRSU01003267.1:0-15184 GCA_008369845.1 Trichomonas gallinae | reverse complement strand
GCGCGGTTGATCTTGCGGGCTGGCTTGGCTGGGATTTCCTCCTTCTTCTCTTCGACTGGAGTTTCGGCCTTGACTTCTTCAGCAGACATCGAAATAAAAGTGGGCGTTCGACCACGACTTTACAAAACCTCTCAGTTCAGATTTAAGGCCAAATTATTGCGGATTTACAATATTGCTACATTATAGATATAAAATCAATAAAAATTATTCCTCAAATCCGACTAATTCCCATAGATTTTGAGTTTTGACAGAATATATTTACATGTCAAAAAATCAAATCAATGATATAAATCTCGGAATCACAAACATATTTTTTACGATTTGGTGTACATACAATAAAAATACCCCAAACTGAATCTCATCTTATTATCAAATTAAAAGAATCGCATATGTTTGAGTTTGATTCTAGAAACTTCCTCATGATTTTGATTTTTTTGACAATCAAGTTTACATGCCAATAAAATAGAATATGCAAAACTTCTATAATCTGATATACCACAATATTGTAATTCAACAGTGGTACTTGTTATCAGAGGTATGTGATTCTAATTCAGTCTATCATTATGAAGAATTATATTTATTCTATGTTCTGTTCTGAATAATTCTCATCGATTGCTTAATTTTTTGACAATCAATTTTACTGACAAATTATTGGAAACTATAAAACTGGCTTTTTCTAATCAAGCATCACATCAATTTATGCCCAAAACATCTGATAATTATGGAATTATAGACAAATCCAACTGATATTTAATTGAAAACATTTTGGAAGCTATAAAAAAAATTAGTGGCTTGTGCCAACTTAAAATGTATAAGCTAAATCTATCCACAACGTTTATATTATTTACTGCTGGTGGTGGTGGAGTGATTCCTCCTGAACAACTTCCTCGAGCCTTGTAAGTTTCTTGATGGCACGGCGGTGTGTTCCGAGGCGCTTCTTAAGGAACTGGCGAGCAGCACGGCGGCGCTCGATCTTGATGAGATCCATTGTATGGCGCTCGTATGGCTGCCAGCCGACGAGTTCGTGGACGACCTTGCGAGCGAAGTTAACGCGCTTACCGGATGAGTGAAGACCGCACTCGCGCTTTGGTGGTAAAACAACTTGTGGCTGTTCCTCAGACATTTTTCAATCAAAAAGGCCAGTCATCAAAACCGCATAAAAGTGACATCGTCTTAATTTAAAAAGTGACAAAAATCTATTTTTCATTTCTAATTTTAATTTTTGTACAGCAACAAAAATTAATATTCTTATTGTTTTTCTTGTGCATTTATATATGTTATATTGTATACTATCATATTTACATACTAGACTATTTCGGTTCTAATCACTGAAGCTAGTAGACGTCGAATATTACCCTTCTGAAATTTTGACAAGTGTCAGAAATTCGGTCTCCTCAACTTTGTGTTTTACTCTATAAAAAACTAAGGACATCTATTGCTAAATAATAATATCGAAGTTATGTTTTTGACCTCAATAGTATCACCACTGTTTTAATCAGAACAGTGTCACTTCTTATCAATTATATCGAGCATTGAATGTAAAAGGTTAATTCGTCATGTAAAAGAATGTAAAACTATTCCGAATTTAATTGTCAAAAAAAGTAGTATATTTGTCATGTAAATCGACACTTTTCGAGCCTGGTTTACATTATTACTAAAGATGACTTGCGCGGCATTTATGAGAATTTTATTGGGCACCATCACAACAATTGGCATGCTCGTGAGCTACTTCGGCGTTGTAGTCTATGGCATATTGTGGTGGGACAGAATTCGCATTGATTTCCCATATCTGGGTGATGAATACTTAAAATTCTTCATTTACTTGACACTTACATGGGGAATCCCAGCACTTTTCATCGTTCTTATGTTCTTCTCAGTTCTTTTCGACTGCTGCAAGCAAGGAAACTTAATCTCATCTTTTGCTTCAGGAATTGGACTTATTTGCCTTGTAGGTGGACTCATTGGTGTTACTCCATTCTTCCTTTCTCGTTCTACTAAAGCAAGATGCGATGTTATGTGGAATTCAACAAGAAAAGAGTTACCAGACAAAATTCAACACAAACTGACCGAATATCTTGATCAGCATACAAAGGATATGACCCCAGAACAGAAAGAAAAGTTCATTCAGAAGTTTAATACTATTGATTATAGATGCCACGAGCCAAGGAAGTTCTTCACCTACTTCCCACTCATGCAAATCGGTGTTGTAGTGTTAGAGTTCTTTGTTATGGGATTTGAAACATGCAAATAGAAAAAAATATTTATTTAAAGCTATCTTCTAAAATGATTCAAATTACCTTTATAATATATGTCTGTAAATGGTTTTATTAAATTTTATTGCCTAAATAATAAGATAAGTTGGGAATATATTTATCCTTGTTTATGTCAGACAAAGTGTCTGTCAATATATATGACTATGCCAGTGATATAGTTATAGAAAGAAAAGTAGAAGAAATTTAGCATTTTTTATTCCAAGATTTGAATTTTGAAGATTCCAAACTCTAAGTCATTATCAGTTTTATAATGAAAACATCTCAACGTTTAGCACTTTTAGATGACAGATTTTCCAATGAATGAAAATAAATATAATTATGTGACTGCTATATTAATGTCTTTCATTATGTAGGTACCTAAAACTGATAAGTTCTAAATATTTGGTACACACATGTTCCCTGACGCTTTTCTTGATGTGTTTAGTGAAAAATTTTCGAAGAAAAAATGTCACTTTTCTTGATGCGCTGAGTGAAAAATTTTTAATGATGGAGGAAGTAATTAAAGATGTCACAAATGACGACATCATATTCCAATATGGCTACAGTGGAGGCGACGACACTGACTGGGAAGAAGTCTCGAAGCTCTTAAATCCAAAAATGAGTCCACACGAGGCAAAAGAAAGATTCACAGAATTAACATCGCAAACAAAGGATTTTTGGAGCAATGAAGATGTGAAGAAGCTAAAAGAGATCATGAAAGAGAGGAATAACAAATACAGAATGGAATTGGCCAGAGAACTTTTACCAAACAAAACATGGAAGTCTTGTATGTCGAAAGCGGTAAGATTGCAAAAAGATTTAAGTAAATAAACACATTTTAATCATATTTCTTAAAGTTATTAGTAGTAGAACGCTTGTAAATAAAAAATATAACATATGCAACAATTTCTATGCTAGAAATGATCATTAATATCATAATCTTGGGCCCATCATCTATTTGATTAACTTCCGAGTCCAATCCTTGCTGTACTTTGTTCATATCAATTTTTGCTAAATTCATCTGTTTCGCCAACTCAAAAACTTCCTGTTTGATCTTCTCCAATGTGTTTCTTTCCTCAATAGCGATCTCAAGGAGCTGTGAGCGAAGAGAAGACCATAATTCATCGATATCTTGCTGAGTTTCGGTATATCTGTTTGCTGCCAGCTCTATTTGGGAAAGGGCCTTGTTGATACTCGTTTCAACAATTTCAGATATGTAATTATCGAGGTGTTCAAGAGTAATTGTTTCAAGCCCGCGATTATAAGCTTCATCGATGATATTAATAGCATCATGAAGGTCTGTCTTTGTCTGTCCATTGAGTTTTAAGTCGTTATCGTTAGATTCTTTTGAATAATTTGTCATTTTCGGCATATTATTTCTTCTTTTCTTTTTTAATTCTCTTCTTGTCTTTTTCGCGTTTTCTATATACTTCCTGTTGACGGTAGAGTAGTCGAACGTAGCATTTGGATGGTCAAGCGATGATATTGGGTAGATTCTGAATGCAACTATGTCATTGTTATCACTTTTCGTGCCAGTGACAGCAGATATCGAGAAATAACCGTAGTCTGGTAATAAGTCGTCATTAGTGTTGATGAGAGTTTGTGTTTTTCCGTCTTTCACAGATTCTATTGTAATATAACCGTGTTTACGAGACATTTGTATACGTAATGGCTTTCTATCCTCTCCACGAACATTAACTTTACCGATTGGCACCAATTCCTTCAACATAAGCTCAGATCCATTATTTTTCGCGAAATAAACATTAGACAAGCCCTGTGAATCTGTAGATGTTGTGTTTATCCATAGTGAGAAACCTGTGAATGTGAGTGCAAAAGCTGGACAAACTTCTTCTGTGAAGAATATCCAAATTCCGTGGCCTGGATCTTCGCCACCATGCGCTGTAACTTCTGCCTCAGCTGTCCACTCTTTGAACAGTGTTGGAACACGTTGGCAAATCCCTCCAAAACTGTTAGGAACATTGCTTGTTAATCTGATTCCAGACTTCATAACATTCGCTGTGCCACGAATCGTCCAATTCCCAATTTCGTTGATGTCTGTGAGATGAAGCGGCGGAACTAGATTGTAATACGTCTGCGCGAACTGAAAAGAATGAGCAAATAAAATCGATATCATCAAAATAATGTCACTTTTGTAAATTTTTGTCAATTTGCCAATTTTCGAATTCGCACTGAAATTTTTATTGATTCAATAATTACACACGAATACCTATCATTTTACAACGAAATTTTCCGAAAACAAAACATTTTATTTTTAAAATCTTTTCATTTCTGACTTCAAAAAAACAGTTGTAACTCAACAAATACTGATCAGATCTTGCTTGATATTGCATGAATAGAAGTATTAATATATAGGTTACAAGTATGATAGATTTGTAAATTAAAATATTAGCATTATTTGTCATATTTTTGATGTTTTTTCGACCGTAAATATGAAAATTAATTTTGATTTTTTCACGCCCGTAAAAACATTTATTTTGGAAAATTTGATTATGTACTGTATTACATTTAATCTAATATGGAGAACTAAGAATTTCATAAGTATTAGATCCTATATTTTTGTAATTACACAATTTTATTGAAATATTTTTTATTTTGATTTTATTTAGTATATCATGTTAAAATAGATAAACAAATGGCATTATTACTTTGCTTTTTGATTTGTATCAATAGAATTATCTATATTACCATTGAAAATTTTTTTATACAAAATTATTTTCAAATTCATGTGTCAATATTGGCAATACATGTAATATTATCTGTAACATTGAATTATATACTGCATAAACAACCTAAAAATTTATAAAACAAAAACATAAAAATATAATTTGTCAAATAAGCCATAATAATAAAATATTGGCTTATTCAGTTGACATGTAATTTGATATTGGCTGATATGAGTTTCCGCGATGACAACATAAAATAACGCTGCAATCACTGCAAAACCAATACTGTCCAACCATTGAAGTACCTGTGAGCACTGGAAATAGCTCTGATAAACCTAACAACATGAACGTAAATGATGGAAATGCAATTAAAATTGCAAAAACAACATAAGAAGCTCTCGTAAAGAAGTCGAATGTTCCGAGAAGGCCAGATAATCCGAGAGGAATAGCAAAAATAAGTGGAAACAATGACCAATAAAAGAAGAAGAATCCTTCATTGTGAGTTGCTTCTCTGTTTTGCGATAAACACTCTAATTCTATCACTTCATCATTAGTAATCTGCATCTCTGCAATTGTAACGTCCGCATAAAGAATATTTTTATATTTTAATAAAAAATCGTAGCCCTTACATTCTGTCGGTAAAGCCGCTCGCATTTCTTGGATAATTTGTTTCGCATTTTTGTCTAAAGGCTGATCTAAAAATAGTCTTTGACCTTTAATATAAATTCCGCTTTTTCGTGAGCTAGGAATCAAATAACTGACAACAAATCGACGCTTTGTTGATATAACGCTAGCATCTACAGGCTGAATTGCGTTCGTATTCAACACCATCACTTTGACGATATCATTCATTCTTGCAATGAGAAAAAATGAACAAAGAAGCATTGAAATAATCATTAATATAGCCCTAAAACACCAATATAACTTTGATTTTCCCAAAAATCCCCAATAAAATAAAAAATATTAAATAATTGCAAAATGAATCAATTTGATATGATTAGATCGTCAATTTGGATATGTGTGAATCTAAATCTTATATTAATTTAAGATAAAAACGCAAAATAAAAATTGAAAACAAAATATTGAAAAACTTAAGTTAATTGGGAAAGATAATAATACATATTTATGGTATTTCTATTGATGAATGACAATATTAACAACATTGTTGTTTTTTGGGCTTTTCTTCTGTATGAACAACTGCTGTAACAGAGTCAGCAGGGTTATCTTTCTTAGTTAAAAAGAATTCATATCCAACATTTGCAGCCTGCAAAAACAACGAATCAATATTTTCGCCAGTCATCGCAGAAACGTAAAAGATTCCGCTGAACATGCCGCGGAAGTCCTTCTCTATCTGATCGGTCTTGTATGGGTTTTCCTCGCCCAAGTCAATTTTATTTACGGCAAGGATTAAAGGCGTTTCTGGATCAATTGAATTGTTAGCAACTTGGATCCATTCTTTGATGTGGTTGAAAGAAGCCTTGTCGTCTATTGAAGCAACAATGATAACAGCGGAAGAATTTCTGGCATACATTGGTGTTAGAGAGCGGAAGACCTCCTGTCCAGCAGTATCCCATATGAACATGTCTACTGACCCATCCTTTAGTTCCACAACCTTTCTTTGGTGATTTGCACCAACCGTCTGTCGAAGATTCGAGTAAAATTTGCCTGTCATCCATCTAGTTAAGCAGGTAGTCTTACCTACTCCGGAATCACCGAGAAGTACAATCTTTAGCGATGGAAGATCTGTTTCTTTATCATCAGGAGCATTTATCATTTTGATTGATCTATTTCGGTTTTTGTAAATATACATCGATAGACATGTGATGTGAAATATTCATGATTGGATTATATGTAAACTTATGACATGTGACATGAATTTGTGCTCACAATGGCATAAGATTTAGTAAATCATCACAAAACAAATGCTCATTTCATAGGCTATATGGATCCGCAAAGCATACGCATGAACTCAGCTCAGACAGATATGAATTTAAAAAAAAATTAAGACATGTGATATGAATTTCAAAAAAAATTAAGTCATTGATTTAATAGCTGTGATACTTTTCGCGGTTTGATTCAATTTTGAATTCACCTTGAAAAGAATAACAACTATTGCAAAATGTATTGACACTTTATGTAGAGGTTTTCGCTCAAACCGCAAAAGTGTCAATCATTTGGCTAAAATGTTATTTTAAATGTATTTTAATTTGAATCTAAATGTTTTTGTAAATTTTACATTAAATGACATGTGATATGATATTTGTAAACATGATATGTGATATAAAATGTAGAGGTTTTTGTAAATTTTACATGAATTGACATGTGATATGAAGTATAAAAATGGATTCAAGTGAGAGCGATTATTCTGGATATTATTCAGAATCATACTACTACAGTCCATCTGAGCTGAAAGACATAGATAAAAACCAAATTAAAATAACATCGTCTTCACCTAAAGATGGAAAAAATAAAAATGATAATTTTGAGCAGAAACAAAGCATGATTTCAGCATATCTTAACATTCCAAAAGATAAATCGAAAGATGACTTTTCGACACCATCAACACTTAACTCGATTTCTTCATTACCAGATCAGCCGGACATTGATTTAATGGAGATTCACGCCGATCTGAAAAATATCTATATAGATCCTTACGATTTGAATCCTGCAAGCCGCCAGGTCCAAAGATATCCTACAATTTTCGATGATGTTCAAAATGAAGCTTCGGAGATGAAAATGCCTGATTGGAGATCATTCCAGCTTGATATCATACCAGAGTATGATGTTACTAAGATGACTGAGTTAATTCACCAAAGATTTGATATTACTCTTTTAGTCGAACTTATGCGCAAAACTTAACCATGACTTGTTTATACATGTGATTCTTTGTTATTGTAAATGGCGATCCTGTTTATATCGATGTTTAAAAAATATATTATTTTTTCATCTCATAATTAATTGAGCATATTTGTTCTCAATCGTTTCCTTTCCTCCTAAGCAGTTCGCATATTTACATATTTATTAGATTATTTAAAATCAAATTGATTTTGCATTATAATTTAAAATCCGACAATAAGGTCATGTTTATTCAATACTATACTATTGAATAAATAGGATATTGAAAGAATTGCGTGTGAATTTCAAAATAATTTGAATTTGTATTTCGAAAGTTGTGGTTTGAATTAAACTTACTCATAATGGTTTTAGGATGATATATTAGTAAGTTTTCAATTCAGAACTTGCCTTTTTCATGCTTTTCAAAATAACTTTTGAAAATTACTTTTGTGTTCACGCTCAAATCTGTGTGTTGATGCTGGAAAAGATCCGATTTGAGCAAAGTAATTCACAGTTTTAACATCTTTTCTTTTTTTCAAATTATTCATAGTTTTGAATAAAAACGCATCAAATTTCAGAGAAACACAATTTTTATCATTTTATTGAATGCTAAACAAGCTTATTAGTGGTAAATACACTGTCTTCAACGTTCTCTCGTCAACAGGGCAGAGCATTGTCTACCAAGCATTCAAAGACAAAGACGAATCATTAAATCCATATGTACTAAAAGTCATCGAAAGGAGAGGACAGACTCCGAAAGCAGCAATGAACCTGGAATCAGAAATACGAATAATGCAGCAAGTATCGCATCCGAATATAATCAAACTCCACGAAGTTTACTATGATACCGAATACATAATTCTTGTCATCGAATACGGAATGAGAGGAGACATGGTTAAAATACTTGATAGTAAAGGAATAATCGATTGCAAAGTAGCCTTGGACATAATGAAACAGATATTCGAAGCATTGGCGTATCTACATTCTCATTCAATTGCACATCGAGATGTTAAGCTTGAAAACATTGTGATAATGGATGATGGAACACCTAAATTGATAGATTTTGGATTAGCTAAGAACTATGAAGTCTCACAGAATGGTTTTTCATTTGACCCAGACATTAAGTTCAAGAGAGTCTTAAGGACAACATTCTGCGGAACAATAGAATACATGGCTCCTGAGTTATTCAATGGATCTGCCTTTTCTGATCCTTTCGCACCTGATGTGTGGGCAGCTGGAATGTGTTTATATGTCATGTGCTTGGGTTACTTCCCATGGATTGAGAATGAAACTTCATTCAAGGACCAGATCACTAACTTTAAAATAAGGATCCCAGCGAATTGGCCCGAAATACTGAAAAGAGTGGTTAAAATGTCCCTCGCAATAGATCCGGCAGAAAGGGCAACAGCAGCAGAAATAGTTAAGGAGATTGATAACTATAACAATGTGCTGCCTCTGCCAGAATTTCCTCCAAAAGTAATAATGTCATCTCCATTAGTTCCAACTGCAAAACTTTCGAAAGTTTCGCCAATTAGAAACAGAAAAATTATTGTCCCATCTCGCATCAACATCAGAATGAACAAACTCAAACTCATTGAAACAAAAATCCCTGACTCTATCCTCTTTTAATCACATTAGATATTAGATATTATTGAAATAAACTATGCATCTCTATTCATAATTTTTTTTTTTTTTTTTCTATGATTTGGTAGCAAATCATTTATGCAAAAGTCATTAAATCAATCATGATGATAGAGATGCTCAAAGAATCTTTTCATATGATTTTTCACATTATAGCATTTTCAAAGTCAAATATCATCAATGAAATTTCATTACTAATGAATTTTTTTCTTAATCAAATTTAATATTAATGAGAAATGTAATTAGATGTTCTACTAGTGAGAAATATACGAGAATGAATTGTCTTGTTAAACGAAATACAAACAAAATTTTAGAACGAAAAAAATAATAAAATCACATATTTTCGGTGTTGATAAAATCAGGGGATTCATCGGAGCTTCCATGATTAGAAATTCCCAAAGCAATAAAGAAATCAATAGCGCAGCTCCACTCATTCTTTGCGATGCAGATCGAGAACAAGTCTTCAGGTAAATAAGGTTGAATAATAGGAATGTAAAGAGACAACTTGACGATAGTTATTGCGAAGGCCATAGGTGTGCTTACTGCGTCGAATTTTTCGATTAAAATTGCTCTGCTCGCATCGATTATTTTCTTAAACGAGTCATCCCAGAGCTCCTCCATGCTCAATACTATAACCATCACGAAATGCGCCAACCCATATGATATGGAAATCGAATTCAAAAACTTCGGGTTAGTAATATTTGATGCTATCCAATCAATTAAGTCGTGCAAGCTGTTGTCGTTGCGCTCAGATGATGAGACAATCAAATAAGCAACAGCTGCGTATAAATACTTGACTGAATCTTTGTCGGTGTTGTCTTCAGTTTGATATTTCATAATACTGACAATAGACTGACAAACTGGCAAGAAACCGAACTTTATGAACCATGTCCTCCACGCTACAATCAGACTATATATCATTGGACGTTTCACTGTCTCTAGTTCTTGCAGCAAAGAAATCATTTTAGTTAGATTGAAATTTATTTCATCCAAATTTCTTTCCGCGCATATTCCCGCGTTTATATCGAGGTAAGATATAGATGGGTGTCTTATATCTTCCGTTAGTTTGTAGACCATGATGTTATGTACATAGTTCAGTAGTTGATTATCTGGGAATCTTGCCTTCATCAGCTTGTGCGCGCATTTCCTTTTCGAAGCAATTGCCCAGAAGAAAAATATTGACCACAAGTACGAATCGTTCTTGCACAAGTCCATTGCCTGATCCATCAGAGTATCTTCGAGGCTGATGAGCATGCAGAAGAAGTTGATGCACTTTTCTCTGTAAGAAAATGAGCTTTGGACCTGTTCTATTGTCTTGAAGTCCACAAAAACTTCATTTAACTCTTTGATGCCAAGCATTATCTGCACGATGCTCCTTATATCGCTGGGCAGCTTTTGGATATATTTAGTTATGTTATTTTGCAGTGAAATCGAGTTAGAGCGCCAAGAAACGAATATTAAGTACAAAAAGTAGTTCCATACAAGTTCGAAGTCACTTTGAGTGTTGACATCTACCATAAGTGATTGCAAGCAGTCCAAAAAGTCTTCGAGGAGATTCTGCTTGCAAATCAGGCATCTCATGTCTTCTATCCTCGGCCCATCAACTTTCTTGAGCATAGCTACACAAACGGAAATTTTCCGTGGATCTTTTGAGTTCGAAATAAACCTCGGAACTAAAAACGAAGAAAGAGCCGGATATTGTAATACTAAGTCGGGGAGCTGCTCATCTTCGAATGAGTTGGGTATGGAACATAGCAGGTTCACGAATTCATTCACTGTTATTGGAAATTGGCTGTTTTTCAGCAATATTTCTGAAAAACTCAATAAAATCTCTGAAACTGCAGACATGTTGAATGAAAATGGCTCTATATCTGATACACATGTTAGTTTATGTGCTACTCGTGGCAGAACTCGGAATAAGTAATTGGTGATGAGATATGCGTTTGATAAAGTCGGATTATCGAAAAACGTCTGAACAGCGGCCAAATAGATCTGTCTAACATTGTATGTCCTGCAATATGAAAGGAATTTGTACTCAGGGATCCAAAAATAGAAAGATGAAATAATGATATTTGTTGCATTTAACATTTGATAAATTTGTTTAACTTTTGTTATTTTCTCGGCAAAAATTGCCATTTTGAGGTAAGTTGCCCCTTGACTTTTATCGAATTTGTAAATTTTTTGAATCTCAATCATTTTTTCTTTAATTTTCAGAAATTCTTCGTAGCAATATAAGCGTGCTGATGCTATTAAAATCGAAAACATTGGATTTATTATCAAAGATTCAAGTGTTGAATGCATTAAATCCATATTTCTTGTTGATAATGTGATTTCAAGTATATTGAGTGCACATACTGCTGATTCTCGTGTTCCAGGAACTATTTTATCAACGATATATGAAGCTTTGTGTGTAAATAATATACAATATCCATCAATAACGCTGTTATTTGTTAAATCAATAGAGTTTAGTACTAAATATTGGTATTGTATTATAAGTTCAGAAGCGCATTCTATAAAATACTGATTATATATTGATGGATTTGAAATTAATTCGATTAATACTTGAAGAATAGATGAAGGATCACCATAATCTCCTGTTTTAACAGCTTTAATAAACTCATTCATGTCTTTTCTTGAATTCCAACAATCTTTGATGAAACATAAAGATTGCGTCATTCAAAAAAGGATTAAAAACTGCTGATTTAAATATGAAATCTCATTAAAAATTGTCTGTATATGAATATAATTAAGTTATTCGTGCTGTATCTAAAAATTTAAAAATTGAAAAATATTAATCTTTAAATCATATCAATTCAAGCTAAAATTGGAAAGTATCTGACTTAATAAAATCTAATTTCGAAATTCGATATTGTAATATTTAATTTGTTGATAATATATAGTATTTGCAGAAATGAAATTAACATTATGTTAATTTCACTTTTTACTAACATATTTGCGGTCAAAAACGTCTATAAGTTGGTACCCGAAAAAAATTGACAAAAAGTGAAATATATGACATGTAAATTATACAAAATTTTGTAAAATATGACAATCTGTCATGTAAAACTAATATCCTAACTTCATGTTCATTCATTAATAAAGTAAGATCTGGAAATAACTATAAGGTTGTGGATTTGTTTTTATTAGAAACAACAAGTACAAAAGAATAATTAGAATTCAAATGTGGATGCTAAAGAGAAAATAACTTTAACTCGTTTATATCTCTTTCTGAATTCCAATCTGTCATTCTTCACAACACAGTTCCTTGTATGAATTGCAACTCCTGGTAGTGGAGCATTGAAGCAATATTTTTTAAATTGAGCCCTTGCACCAATTTCATTATATTGATAATAATCTTTTGGAACGCCGATGACAGTTTCTTCGTTTCCTGATTTTAATGTTAATTTGGAAATATCGTTCGTAGACAAATTTGTAAAACTGCAATTCACTGCTGTAGCCGATGATATATCAAAATGTATGTCGTATTTTCGAGTATTTATAAAGTATGAGTTAACAATATTGAAGTTTGAACTTTTGCTTAGGTACAAGCCATCAGCACTATTATTATAAAAAACTAATTTGGTGGCACGCGTTACAACTTCAGCATGGAGTGCACTAACTTGACTTCTGGAATTGACAAAAAAGTTAAGATATATATCTCCATTTTGCTTGGATATTAGAGCTTCGTGTTGTGATGGTGAATTGTTTGAGAAGTTTGATTTTGCAATACTGAAATCTTTAATTTGAAATGTGTTAGCAACATTAGAGCATCCAACAATTGTATCAGTATCAAGACTTCTGGTATCAACACCAATAGCATGGAAAATTTCTCCATTTGTAGTAGCTTCTGTGCTTGTTGACTTGCAATTTTGGATGCAAGTATAATGAAGGGTGAATTTATGTCCAGCGTAAATACAATAATATGAAGCTGTAGATAGATCTGAAAGATAGCAGTTTCTTAATTCTAATTCGTAATTATCCAATGAAATAATTGACTTTCCACTCTCTTGACTATTGATGTTTTCAAACACGCAATCAGTGATGTGTACTTGCTCGTTATCAGCTATGCTTGGATTTTTTGTGTTTTGATAATCTATACTTCGACTAAATGAGAGGAGGAAAAACATTTTGAAAAGTGACAAAATTGTAAAGTTGTAATTTCCCGGTAGACACTCTCAAATATATAAAAAGTGCATTCAAATTTTTGTGAAGTCTCACAATTAAAACTATTTAAATTGTAATTAATTATTTCTGATATGGTTCGTATTTCTGTTACAATCTGAACATGTGCGTAAAGTTCTACCGATTTCTCTTTATTTTTGTTTGTAAACTAAAAAAATTACATTACAAATATGGCATGTAAACTAAAAAAACGATAGCGCAACTTTGTCCTACACTCCAAAAAATCGAATTTTTATCAAGTTTATCAATTTCAAATTTTTATGATCAAAATAAATTATTAATATTGTATAGATTCATAATTCGTCAAAATAATTTGAAATTGAATTTCAAAATGTATTTGCCATTTTTCTTGAAAATGACTATATTTACATGTCAGATTCTGACTCAATTATCAAATAAAAACAAGCATTTAATTAGACTACAAAACGATTATATGGAATGTGAAGATATGTAAGTGATGGTGTTAGACAGATTTTTTATTTATCATATTCTTCCCAATCTTCTTTTATTACCATAAAAGATCTCTTATAATGAGATTTTTGCAAAATTTCTAAAGGTATATCGCATATAAATCCTGATCCAACAATTTCAGCTGTAATCATCTTATCTTTCCGAGAAATGAATGTTGCATAATCTCCTGGATTCAAACACAATGTTTTATATTCATCTTGATATTTTTCTTTAATTTCATAAACAGTTGCCGATAGTTCATTATCATAAACAGTATTAGGATCAATATAATTGAAAATGTCATAGTCAAGCTCAACACTTGGTGATTCGAATTGCAAACTTTAATGTTGCTCATTAATTTTATGCTCAATAATACTACCTTGAAACATATCTTCGTTGAGTATTATCGCTTGGAAATGATGAGTGAACATTGAATTATTTGCAGGTAGTTGTACAAGTAATGACTGCATAGTTTTGTAGTATTTCTCAACTATACGCTCATTATCAATGTAAAGTACTTCTATTTCGAAGCAATAATGTTTTCGAGATTTGGCAAGCACTAATGTGTAGTCGATACATTATTTCTCAAGCTCAGAACATTCAGTTTTCATCTTTTCAACAAGATGGTAGTCTTGCTCTGCTTCTATTGCATGACATTTTTCGAGATATTCATTGTAATATTGTGATTAACAGCTTTCTGCTGTGTCTAATCTCATATTTGCATCTTCCACTACTTTATCAATTGTTTTTATGATATTTTCGAACTCTATATACAGAGCATTCAATGGTTTGAAAACCTCTTCTTCCAAAACATTAATGTATATTGCAGTATTTCCTAGATGTTCATGCATCCATTGCTCTACACTTTCAAATTTGTTGGACTCGTTGATTATATTCTCATTTTTATGGAAATGAATTTTGTTACTACTCTGAAGATGTGTAAGAATGTTTATGTACAACTCCAATATTTTTTTGCATCGAAACTATTCTGTTTATACCCGTGCAAATCTGCTTTCATGGCTTCTATCATATCATCATAAGTTTTTTCTCGCATCTTTTTTTATTTAAGGGTGCACCGTACTGTACGTTAAGCCTCAAAAATGGAAAAATGGGGGCTTAGGGAAAGTCCCTGAATATTTA
>MRSU01003262.1:0-14908 GCA_008369845.1 Trichomonas gallinae | reverse complement strand
TTAAAATATCATCGTTTCAATCTTAAAAATCGGTTTCTCCTGACAGAATCAATTATTTTGCTCACCAAGCATAATACATTATTTCATATCATCACCAATCCACAAATCTTCATTTATCAGATGATAGCCAATGTTTTTTGAAAATGAAAAAATCATTTTCTCAATTCTTTTTCATATTTTGTTTCCATCTTCATCTATGATGCAACTATTCACATTTGTTATTTAAATTTCTGTTTTCTGCAACTCATAACTCTATTATTCAATATGATCGTTTCAAAATAATTGCTTTATATACTTCATTCACAGCATTCATTTTTATATTCGTGTCTAGCATTATGATACTCTTAAAGATGCTTTATTATTGCTTTTTGATAATTTTTTATAATTAATTATTATGGATAATATAATGTCTGTATTTCAATATTCACAGCATATATATCTTTATTATTCCTTTTAATAGAGTATTTATTCACATGAAGATGATGATCAAAGAAGTATTTCGAGTTACTAATAACAGCTTGAGACATCTCCAGAAGTTTTTCAATGTTATTTATCTTGTTAATAAGCAATTGTCGCTTAAAATTATGTTTGATATTAAAAAAACGTTTTTGGATAATAACATTATGTTTATTGTATTTTGTTCCAAAATAAAGTCAGTGTAGAATACAAAGCTTGGCTCAAAAAATATGATTTAAAAATTGAGCAAAAAATAATTAATTAACGTATTTAAAACAAATGATAAATCTATTTATTTCATCTATGTCTATAATGATATCATGTTTATTTGTTATAATTTCGATATTTTGAAATTTCAATTAATAAAAACTCGGGAAAAGGAGACAAAAACCGAGTTCCCGGGCTTGTTGGAGTGAAAAAAGCGTAAATCAGCGACGATGTGAATAATTTATTTTGATAAAAAGTGATAAAAATGAGCTTCGTTTGCTTCACGAAGCCAGGATCCACCGTGGAACTGATTCCAGCATCGAAGCTCAACAACAAGAAGGTGAAAGATATACGTTTGCAGCTCGGACAAGAAAGTAATCTACTCGGAATTCGATATGGAACATTTCAAGAGTCTTTAGACGACGAACTCATTCTGTCAAGTACATATCCGCTTATTATCCAAGAAAATACGCCAAATAGACTTAAAATACCTGAATATACATTATTGCCTATTTCATTAAGCAATAAAAACACGAAATGGATATGCGCAGCAGTTGCATCCAACTCTAATGTGCAGATACCAAAATTTCTTATACAGATTCTCCCTGAACAAATGAATCTTTCGATTAACGAGTTTTTAAAAGTTGCATCTAACTTCTTAGATATCGAAAATACGCCAATAAAGTTCACAGCAAATGATATGGACATAGAAAACACAAAAAATGTTATGGATTTATTTCAACTTGCCAAAGGATCGTTAATTGTTTATCACTGTGAGATCGGAAGGCAAGGGTTGCATAGTATCAGCAAAAGAATTAATGTTATCAACGAAATTTTGGATACAGAACAAAGTTATATTCAAATTTTAGAAACTGTTACTAAATTTTGGATGCCAGAACTGATTACCAAGAAATTGCTGGTAGATACAGAGATTGATGATATTTTTGCTGAGTTTATTAAGATTTATGCAACTCATGACAAATTTATGAAAGATTTCAAGTCAAACTTTGATGGTTATGCAACAGAAATAGCAACAATATTCATGCAATTCGCAGAGAAGTTTGAAATTGCAATTCCTTATATATCTCACTATGCACAATTTGCAGATCAAATTGATGAAAAGTCTAAAACGGCTTCAATTAGAAAAGCACTCAGTCAGCTTGCCGCCAAACAAGATAGTAAAGATTTGATGAGCTTTCTGATCAGCCCAGTCCAAAGATATCCGAGATATGCGTTGTTTTTGAGAGACATCAGCAAATGCACGCCAACTTCTCATCCTGACTTCCTTCTATTGAAAGATGCTGTTAGTTCAATCGATAATTTCCTCAGAAAGTCAGATAACAGCTCAAAAACATTCACAAGATTATATAATTTAGAAAAAATTGCAAAAAATCTTCGAAACGAGTTCACAATCATGTCACCAAATAGAGAACTTATTGACGAGTTCCCAATAACAGTTAAAGGACACCACAGTAATTCGGGAGTTTTCTACATTTTCAATGATATTATTTTGCTGACGAAAGAGCAACAAAAAGGTGTTTCTGCGCTTTTCGATTGTCCAACACATCGCTTTCACTACATTCAGCCTGATAACAGCGAAAACTCAATTATTGTCTCTGCCATTTGCAAATCATACAACCAGTCTATAATGAATCCTAGGAAAGATTATCTAGTTTGCTTCAATGATGAGCAAAACATGAAGAAATTCTTCCAGACAGTAAAAACAGCGCAAGCCAAGATTGCCAAAGATTTTGAGTACTCCTTGGAGTGGAGCTTGAAGCCTTCGGGCAAACTCGGCCCAGTTATGGCCAATTCTGCTGTTGCCAATGGTTCCGAATACTTCTTCTTCGGCGGACAAAAAGAAAATACAAGAATCGCGAGTAATATTTTGACAGCGATAAATCAGTTCACCTTGGAGTACGAAGAGATATCTGTACACACTCACGGAAGATTCGGCCACACGATGACATTGATTGGAACAAGATTATTCATCATCGGAGGAAAATCTAAATTGAAGTTTTACAAGAAAGTTCTTTGCTATGATTTGAAGACGAACATGTGGCTTCACTTGATTCCGAACACGGAGGTTTCTTTCATGCCAAGGTATGGGCACACGAGCTCAATGGTGGATTCAAGGATCATTATTTTCGGCGGTAAGAATGATAAAGACGAAGTTCTGAATACAGTGACAGTTTTTGATCCATTTTCAAATACATTCGTCAATGTTTCATGCAAGAAATCCCCGCCGCCAAGATACCACCACTCTGCCTCTGTTTATGGCACTACAATAATAATTCACGGAGGAAAGAGCTCGCACAGGAAATTGTTGAGCGATACATGGGAATTCGACACAATTAAAATGCAGTGGAAAGAAATAATAACAAGAGGAGACCAAGTTATTCCAAGAAAGTGCCACTCTTCTTTTATATATGGAAACTATTTCGTTGTTGTCGGTGGCGTGACAAACAGCAACGAAATCGCTGAGTCACTGATGATAAACGTTAATAATGCGCACGCGAAAATAGTAAGAGACATCGGAAACGTGCCAATCGGTCTAAGAAAGTTTGCAAATTTCTGCGACAGGCAGGGAAAGTTCTACGTTTACGGTGGATGCGAGCGCAAGTCAAAGAATCCTGTGTCAAGCTTTTACACTTTGATGCCGAATGACAAATGGGCAGCAGGAACTGTCAAAGAGATACAGAGCGAGACACCACATATGATGAGGACACAGCGATCAAATACTGTTACTAGGAGACTGTTTTCAAACAACGAACCAGATTTCGACACATTGCTGAATGCTCAGACAGATTTCGATAACTTTGATTTAGAAGCACCTCAAACTCAGAGGCCGAACAAGAAGAAGAAGAACTCTATTCATCAAGAAACACCTCTAGCTTTGACAAGAGTATCAAGCTCTGCTGAAAGATTCGATTTGTCGCCGACGTCAACAAAAGGCCCTGATTTTTCAGACGTGACACCAACAAAAATGTCTGGTTTAGACTTCTCTCCAGTACACGAAACAAGCACGCCAATACAAGATGATTATCCACCAGAAATTGCAACACCAGAGAAGAAAGAACAAGAAGAACCAAAGAAACAACATTTCGAAACTCCAAAACTTGCTCCAAAACAGAATGAAAAAGTTGACGAAACACCAAAAATTGTTCCAAAGCAAAGCCAAAAGATTGAAGAAACACCAAAAGTTACACCAGTTAAACGTAAATCTAGCCTCAAAGATTCTGTTACTGGAATTCAAAAACCACCAAACAAAATCGAAAAATCGCCAATCGAAAGACAAAAATCGCCAAGTAAATTTGAAAGGTCACCGATTGAAAGACAGAAGTCACCAAGTAAAATGCAAAAGTCACCAAATGACAAGCAGAAATCGCCAATTATGAAACGAAAGTCTGTTGATGATGTGAGGAGAATAAGAGAAGATGCAGAGGCTGCGGTCGAAAAAAAGACAGTTGCACAGAAAGCAGAATTGATACAAAAGCAGCTTGGTATTGTTCCTGCTGTTAGTGTCAAGCCGCTGTCGAGGCAAGAAGAACAGATTCTTAAGAAGGCCAACATGGCCTTCTCAGCTAACCGTTCAATCACAGATGTTCTGTTAGATCTTAACGCTATGAATTTAACATCCGATTCTAGCAGCAAGTCGAGCAGACAAAACAGCAGACAGAACAGCAAACAGTCGAGCAAGAATTCATCACCAAGGAAGTCATTCGTTCCAAATTACAGAGCATCTACACCAGTTCAATTCTCAAAGATTGGTAAACCAAGATCCAACACAATAATCGAAATACCAAAGAAAACATTGAAAGCAAGACTCTACTAATCTTGCTATTTATTTTTATTTGTTGTTTAAATGTTATTCGTTTTTTTTATCTTATAAGATTTGTTTTTGGAGAAAGTAGCACAGGAAACTGATCAGATTAAAATTCTAACTGAAAGAGTTTTGCGAGAAATCTTTTGAATAATAAGACTCTAATTTAAGCAGTACTGTGATGCTGGAACGAAACTTGGCATGAACAAGGTCAAAAAGACTGTGTATTCAGCTTTTTTGCAGCTCAATAAGTTGTCTGTTGAAGAAAAGGCTAAATCGAGAATTTCGTCAAGTCCATATCGCTTAACCAGTAAATTATGTTATTTGATATATCTTTTCTAAATATCAATAATTTATTCTAGTTTTTTTCCCCATTAAAATGATAAATAACGAATCAAATTTTGAAAATTGAAGCAATAATATTCTATTTTATTCAATATTTGTATTTTAATCATATAACTGGGTTAATTGGTAGATTAAAAAGGAGTTTTAATCAACTTATTTTTCGATATTTTTCTGATTTTAATATTTTTGATTAGAAAAATCCTACATTTCTTGAAAGATTTTTTTTCTCATTTCAACTTCACAGAAAAGTAATGAATGCTTCAAAAGAGTCTATAGTACTAGAGGAGCTAATATTTATGAAAATTCTTGAAAATTAGATTTCATATTTTATTGAAATTGTTATGATTACTAATCATTTTAAAAACATGCCAACAGATGTTAATATAACATATTTATCATGTGTACAGTTAATAAAATATATATAACAGAAATCATATATGCTATCCTTAATTATTTAAATGTTCACAATATTACAAATAGATTATAATGCTAGTAAAGAATACATTTTATGAAATCTCATCGGTTCATAAACATTTTTGTATAGAGTCAATATTTGATCAGCAGAGTTCACAAACACATGTGGCCATAAACGAAATTTTACCGAGAAAATGAATATATACATTACATCTACAAAGTCATTCAATTCCAAAAACCTAATTTTCAAAATAATATTTTACTAATTTCAAAAATAATATCGTCAAAATACATTTTTATGGATAATTAGATGTTCTAGATATGATTGGCCAAATCGGTTGAAAAATGACATCACATGACACTTTTCTTGATGTTCTAATAGAAAAACGAATTGTTCGAGATTGAGATGCTCGTTGGCTATTGAAAGGCATCATCTTTAAACGCAACTACACCATAAATGCATATTTTTATTATAATACGCAGCTACATCACGAAGAAAATCGAAATTTTCCGACATGAAATTAATTGTTCGGAAAATTCGGGCATTTTCTTGCGTTTTCTTCATATACATAAGGTATACAACTAAATGCACAGGACAACTTTTTAATCTCATCGAATATTAATTTTTCGAAAATATTTTTCTTGCAGTTCGACATCCAGACACATTCCATTTAAATCCTAAGGCAAACAGAAATCGAAATATCAAGGTTACCTTGTAAATTACGAAGATTTATATATTCGATAAATATGAATTCGTAGTTGTCAATTCTCAATAGTACCAATTAGCTATTGATTACATAAGATTCAGATTTCCTTAATCGTAGGGTCTAATTGTCTGATTATTTTTCGATAGACATTTTTCGTAACTTGTTTCTCACTCAAGAGTCAATACAGACATAATACACCCTTAAATACAATATCAGTTCTTAATTCACCGTTGCAAACAACATTATTATCGATATTTTTAAGAAATTTTAGCTAGCTGCAAGCATCTACTAGGAAATACAGAATTGCATATCCTATATCTATCTATATGATAAAGAATTGGCCAGATTCTTTGAAGTTTTTTTTACAAATCAAATATAATCCATTCCGACAACAAATTAAATGCATATATCGATTTATAATACAAAAACTTGCAGAATAGTGCAAAAATATTTTCAAAAAATAGCCAGATCATTTTGAGGATTTTATTTCGGATTCATTTTATCCGATATTGCGAATATAAATACTACTCCATATGGGTATTTAGAAAATCATGGAATTTACTTTTTAATCAAAATTCCTCAAACAAACAATGATCAATATTTCTCGCTCATTTTTCAATTATTCGCATATTATTAACCATCGCATATCTAACTTTCATATCAATAGATATCACCGCCTTCTCGTTAAAAAAAGATCTGCTTACAACTCAAAATATTCATCTCAAAAAACGATGACATTTACCGAATGACTCCTGGAAATCCCATGATTAACAGGATTAAACTTAAAATCAGAGCCAAATATTTTTATCAAAAAACGTATTCGACTTTTGAATGCATCTACGTAAACGTTATCTGCCATCGATATATCCAACATTAGTTATCATTATCTAGATTATTTTACGAAAATTTCGAACAATTGCAAAGAAAAAATATTTTTTTCTGCGCGCAATCAAATCAATTCGTAAATTTTGTAATATGACTCGCAACAGCCTTTTAAGCCCATTCTACCGTATTTGAACAAAATCATTATTTTCAGAGTTAAATCAATATTCTGAGGAAATCGGTTTTATTTCAAAAGTGACCAATCAAGATTTATCGAAATCATTATTCATACGGTATTCAACAGCACAAATCAACAATTTTTTTTATGAATCTATCTGAACATCATAATTTCAATGAATCTAACGTTCATTTATTAATTTTTGGAAATTTTGTTGATATATAGGCTTACTATGTCTTTAGAGTATAATAAGAATTGAAAGAACTTTTTAAAACTATTCAAATCAAGATTTGAGACTTTGCCAAAATCTAACTTTTTATTCACTTCATTTTTGCAGAATGCTCCGCAACAACAACAGCTACGTTCCACTTATGCACTCTAACCAGAACACATTCGACATCGAAGTTCAGCCACATGTTCCTCAGAACATGAAGGGAACAATGATCATGTGCGTTGGTTCTCGTAAGAACCCAAAGGCACACGCTGTCGAGTTCAAGCCAGGTGCCCGCGTCAACCCAGCTCACTTCTCATTCAACTACACAGACGCTGACCGCTCCTCTATCGTTGTCTCCCTCTACAACAGGAAGTCTTTCTTCAGCGAGGATGTCAAGATCGGCCACGTTGACATTCCAATCTCCGACTTCGATCCAAACGCTCCAGACACAAAGGAGTTGCAGTTACAGGGCACAGGATCTAAGGTTGTCCTCCAGGCAATGAGAACAGAATCTTTTTAAGATATTAGTAGACTTTCTTGTTTTTAATTATACTATACAGTAATTTGATGCTCCACTTTACTTTCCTTTCAGGTTATAAATAAAAATTACGTTTTAGCAAAAAATTATTAAATTTTCATCGGTTTTAAAATTCTCGAAAATTACTCATTAAATATAACAAAACTCATTTACTGTGGATGAATATTGACGTAGTAAGTAAAATTGTTGATTTGTCAATTCTTATCCATCGATTTATTCATCTAAAAATCAGCAAATTAAGATTTATCAGGTGAAAAAGCTGCTGTAAAAGATCTAAAATACGCTGTTTTATTTTCAGCTCAAATGTATCAGTGTAAGAAATCGATTTTGTTCAACGTTTTATTTTTTTCAAAAATAACACTCAATTATTATAGTTTGGCATCTATATATAAGTTTTTATAGATTGGATTCTGATTTTGTAATTTTTGTTTTGATGCGTTTCAAAATTGAGAAGATTGCGACCACTCTTATTTTTTCTCCTTGAAATTATTGAAGAATAATATAGTCTAACACATATCTAATCATATTTTAATAATTAGATTGAAATAACACACTGTATTTCGTTTAATTTTTATTTTTTAGAGTTGTCTATTTCTTCTTCGCTGTTACTGGCCTTATTTCATCACACAAACTTAATATGCATTAACATAAGGCTAGATAAGACTTTAGAGAATAAAGACACATAAATCAATTTTTATTTCGACGAAAATAACAAATCATCAAAAGATAAATGGTTCTAAACTTTCAATAGAATCATAATTTTATGTGTAGAAGATTAAATCTAAGTCATATTACTTTGGTTTCCATTTCCATAACCCTTTTTATTTTTGACAATAAACACATTTTACAAGGCAAATTATCAAACTAATCAATTGACAAATGATTGTTTCAAGGATTTACCCTATATTCAAACTAAAGGTAGGTATGTCAACTATGTTAGAAATTGAGTATCAATATCTTTAGTTGAATAGAATAAATCAAATATGAGTGATATATTTTTTTGACAATACATATTTACATGACAGATTTACCCAATAATTTTTGACATTTGACACGTAAATATAAATACGTTAGATAATGGGTGAAAACGAGGAGTATATTGAGGTCTCCACCCATTTATACGACAGTGTGCCTCAATATCCTCCCAACACACGGACGCAAACACTGGAAGACACAATACTTAACAAAAAGACACCTATTGATCTCCCAAAAGAAAGTTTAATTCGCGCTTCGACAACAAAACGCCCAAAAACTGCTTTTGAGGTAAATTCTATATTTTCAGGATTCAAGGATGCGTATGATATATCACACAGGAATAAAAAACCAGTAAAAAAGCAAAAAGTTTTGGATGATTTACCAAAAGATTTAGAGCCGACTTTAGTAACAGTAAATCCACCAAAACCATCGAATTTCTGGGTCGCCCAACAGAGAGTAAATGCACAAAAATTACTTGATGAATTGGATGAATTATTAAAAAAGTCAGAAAACGATACAAAATCAATACAAGATCCACTTGAAGCTCGTGTTTACTCTTTCGAGTCTAAATTGCAGCTTCACGATCAAATTTTGTCTAAATTTACAGATCAAGAACTTTCCGAGTCAAAGGAAAGAGGAGGAATCTTGACGCGTATCAGAGACTACTACAAAACCATATCCGGTAAAATCCCGCAAATGAAAAAAGAATTCGAAGAAAGATTCAAAAGTGTTTCAAGCGAATTATCTGAATCCGAAGCAAAAATGAAAAAACTGAAAGCTGAGCGTGATGCATCGCTTGCAGTTATCGATAAACAAAACAAAGCGCTCGAAAACTTAAGACAACAAATGAATGAATATAAATTAAAAAGTACTGCTGCCGAAAATCAGCTCCGTGTTCTTGCTAATGATAAGCAAGCCATGATTCGTTCATCACACACAAATCAGCAAAAATTGGAAGAATTAAATGTTCAAATCCAAGAAAAGAATCAACAAAAAGCGAAACTCAACGAATTAATCGATACACTCACAAAAGATATAGCTATACGAACAGAAGAATTAAGAAAAGCAACACTTGAATTGCAAGAAATCAAAGATGAATTAAATATCATCAATGATCAGAACGATGGCTACAGAAACATCATCAAAGACAGACAAGGATTGCTAGATCGCTTGCAAAAAACACCGTTACGCGATGTTGACAGAACGAATTTTTCAGATTTTTCAGCTCAGGTTGATACTATTCCTAAAAAGGAGGATGTGGCGAAACCACCTAAGCACAGACAGTCCACAATTCAAAATCAAAACGAATTTCGTCAAGTTAAATCTGATATGCAAATTGTTAGGAAAGCATTAAATGAAAATAAGTCACCAAATGACCAGACAAATGATAAGCAAGACAACACAACCGTTGGAATCGAAAACGCACAACAGTTGCTTTTAGCTCGTGAAAAGATTCTCAAAAATAATAATATCTTCGATTACAGCGTTAAATCCATTGTCTCTGCGCATGAAGGTCAATTCGAACTCAATAGGTCATGCAAAGAAGAAGCAAAAATCCTTTCTCGTTGGATTATGGCGAGAATTATGAAAAACGCTTGTAAAACTATAATAAGGGATACTAAGACAGTTCAAACAGATGCAATAGAATCACTTGTGCAGTCTAGTCCTAATATTGACCTCATTCTTCCAAGTGTCGTTGAAGATAAAGTTCCGAATCCGATTAATCTCAAACTTGCACCGAAAACGCTTGTTCCATTTGTCAAGAAGTCAAGGTTCTGCTCTCTGCTCACTATAGATGGGTCAAACAGAGAGCCAAAAGCTATAGATTGGCTTGTTCACTCGATTCGCTCGATTTTCGACGAAAAAACTGTCGACGATAGAACTCAAGTCAGGAACGGCGAAGATATCATCCCACTGCCTGAATACATGCTTATATGGGCGCTGAGGCAGTACGGCAGAGATGATCTCGTGCAGAAAGGCTGCTGGGACGTTTTCATCTCTTCTCATCATCACATGCAGAAATATTTAGAAATTACTCTGTTTACAAGATTCATTGACGAAGACTGGACAACTCCGCAGCTGACTTTCTTCTTGAAGTGCCGCACTTGGATATTAACTAGATGCATTTCCATACCTGTAGAACACATTGAACTCGGCGAGTATCTGACAGAAACATATTTGACTCGCGAACAAGTTTTCGAGTTCTTCCACCACTTCTTCCCGCTGAGTGAGCCTGAATTAATCAACGACATCGCTATCAGAGGGTGTGGAAGCGCAGACAACGAGCGCCGCTTGAAGGATGAAGCGTTCTGCGTACCAATGAATAGAATTTTGGAACTCGCTGTCGGCGAAGAGATGGATTCGAGAGTTAGAAGGATCAGAAGGATGCTGGCTTTCTTCAGACCGATACCAAGAATGACACTGAAAAGATTTGGCGATTTCGTTAAGAAGATGATAACTAATATCGATCCTAATCTGATAGATAGCCTCTACAGGTCCAGCTTAGTGCCAAACTCTTTGAGACAAGACTATGATAATGAGTCATTCATCAAAACGTTCTTCGAAGATAAAGCGGTTTTGCCGATAGATTGGGGCTTCCCTGATATAACATGCGACCAGTTTGCTGAATACTCGCCTGTCTACGCTATCACTCTCAACAGGTGGGAGCAGTTCAAAGGATTCTTGGAGAAAATGCTCGCTGAGTTGGAGACGAAAGACAGCGAAGAAGAAATCAGAGTTTTGATCAACGAAATCAGACACGAAGCTTTCCAGATGCTGGAAGCCAAATTCACTTTCGATGGCGTATTATTCTATCAGACATATCATAGAGTCCTAGAAGTAGTGCTTAGCGCGTGCTACAAAGTTGGAAAGCCTGATCCAGAGAATTTAACAAGACAAATTTTAGATTTCCAGTCAATTTTATTTGAAAAACACAGATCGGTATCTGATAGAGTTTCTTCCAGCTCTCCAAACTCTATGCCTCAGTCACCAAAATAACATTATTATGAATTGCATTGTTTTTATGTATTGTTTATAAATCTTTAGATATTAATGAAATTCTATAAACTTCTTTCTTTGCTATTCATGTATAGTATATGAACTAATCTACTCTAATGATGATATATATCAAAGCTACATCAGTTAACATGCTTGGATTTGAATCAAAACAATATCATTCATTTCATAAGACTAAAATTTCAACGATAGAATAAGGAATTCCAGATACAATACAGATATCAAAATTAAATATGATATAATAGTATCAAATCCTATTAATATGCAAAAGAATTATTAAAAAGAATATATACAAAGATTACATAAAAGAACTCACCACATTATATGATAGATATGCATATGCTATCCAGATATATAATTTTACAGACTGTTTCGATTATGGTTTATTTCATGTATAAGGGAGGGTGATTTAACTATAGCAAGCTGTTATTATATGTCAATATAAACGATAAATAATACCCAAATTATCTAAATTCTAGAATTATTGGCATATTTTATTGAATTTTTATATAAATGATAAGATTTTCCAGACAGAATTGACTTCAATCATTAGAATTCTTTTTGTATGCTTTATATTAATTATAATATATCATTTGAGTTAATTTGATTGAAAAATTATCAAATAAGATATAAAATAAAAATTAACATGTGAAACACATATAATGATAGACAAATAGTCAGAATATTCAAAGAAACATAATAGTTATTGTTTTTTTATTGCGTGATTTTGTTCGATTAATTTTTATATTTGAATTTTGCTGTGTTTCACGAATAGTATAGACTGTACAAGGCATTGTCCAATCGAAATATAATTTACGAACATTATTTAACTTTTCATTTAAGTTTTGAGTGAAATCCAAAAATATCCTTTTCAAAATAAAATTGAACAAATAATTTTATTGAACCATTGGAATCTATACATGTCTATTAAGATAATGACCAAACAAAATAAATTGTATCAAAAAATAACTTTATCAAAACAAAAACATCTAAATATAACGTTTATATGGTCACCATTATTTTGGCATATAAATGGGATCAAGTAAAAACAGATTTTTCTGAAGTTTAATCTACATGCATTGTATACATGATATGCAATATGTTTTTCCAATTATTATTGATTTTTATTTTATAATTGAAAAAATTCAATTTTGATAAGAAAACAGCTGATTCAAAACTTGACTTGTTATTAATAGCCAACATAGTCTTTATATATAAAGTTTATTATAAAAAATCTTTTATCAATTTTTTGATCACAAAGTTCAAGATTTTTCCAATGAAAATAATTCGGCATTACGCTATATGTCACAGTTTTCTAGGTATTTTAAAAAATTAAAAGAACCTTCTTCTTATCAAATTTCCATCTATCGTAAACGGTTATATATACAAAACATTATTTGAATATGCGGCAATAAAATTTTAGCAGATCCTTTTTTGTTATGTTTAACCCAGTGTTATTTCTAATTTTTCAAAAAACCGTAGATTTTCTCAATTTTGAACTTTTCATTGTTTATATATCTTATATGTTTTTAATACAAATTTTAAAGAAATTTGAAAGTTTTTCATACTTTTGCAATTTTTATTCGTATTGTCCTTATAAACTGCACAACAAGTATTCGCAGTAAAACTAGAGACTATGAAGGACAACAAAAATTTCAATAATCTGTATTGAAAATAGCAAATTTAAAATTAAAATGCAAGAAACTTTGCATAGACATGGATATACGTACAACAATCCTATAGGAAGAGGTGGATTTGGGTCTTGCCATCTTGTGACGAGCATGAAATATAAGCAGCAATTCGTCTGTAAAGTTTTAAATAATTCGAATATTAATGGAGACAACGCAATATCGTTCCACAGAGAAGTTTCAGCATTAAGCGATCTTGATCATCCGAATATCATTCAGATTTATGATGTTTTCCAAGAATCTGGTCTAATGTTCATAATCTTGGAATATTGCCCTGGCGGTACACTTAGGGATTTACTTGACCAGTATCATGGTGTCAAGGGCCCAATATTATATGACTACACGAAACAAATCGTGCAAGCTTTGAAATACGTGCATTCGAAAGGTTACGCACATAACGATATCAAGCCCGCTAACATATTCATTACATCGCACGGAAAAGTCAAACTTGCTGATTTTGGACTGACAGAAAAGTCAGTTTATGATACATGCAAGTTTACCGGTAGTTTTGATTATATGGCGCCTGAAGTGGTGTCAAAAGCACCTCATGACCCCATGAAGTCTGACATTTGGTCATTTGGCGTCACATTGTATCAGATTGCATCTGGTGAGTTGCCTTTTGGAGCTACAAATATTTCCGAACTTATGTATGAAATAAAGATGGGCTACGAAAAGATACCATGGATCAGTAAAACACTGAGTTCAGTCATAAAAATGTGCTTGCAGAAAGATCCATCAAGGCGTCCAACAATTGACCAAATCGAATCGATAATTAACGAATCAATGCATTTTAACGACAAGAATCAAGAAACACTATCATTATCCAAGAGATCGTCCAACACACCTATGTTATTGGGAAAGAAAAAGCACATTATTATTCCAAAAGTTTCATCTTCCGGAGATGTTTATCATATTACATCGAAGATCCAAAAGCTTGTATAATTCTCATGTATTTTGTTTGTTTATGAAATTTGATCTAAAGTTTTTATTGCATCAGATCATTCCTAATATGTAAATATTATTGTTTGCTCAATTAATATATGTTTTGGCATAAGACACAAATGCATCAATGTATTTTATTCTCCTCTATCGCTTCTAAGATATTTTCGGCAATCAACTCCCTCTCGTTATGTAAATATATTCTGTAAAGATTGTGACAGCAGTGTATATGTATTTTGAGTTTCTAAAATGTTTTATATTTAATTTCGAAATTTGATTAAATATTCGAATATTTTTTTGCTAAAAATGCGAATCTCTAACTTTGATATATATATGATGGTAGCACTTTTATACTATGCTTTTGATACATAGAGAATTCTCTTGTCCTTGAAATGGGAACTTTGCCTGAATGAAAGTTCTCCCTAGTTTTTTTTTATATATTTTTGAAATGACTTAGTTTGTTGCCAAAAGACAAAATACAACTAATAGCAAACTTTGTAAACTGCCATTTTTTAAGGGGGTAGGTTTGAATGGTTTACAAAATTTGAAAAAGTGCTTCATATCAGCCAGTCAGAGCGACGCCCATG
>MRSU01003254.1:0-28561 GCA_008369845.1 Trichomonas gallinae | reverse complement strand
ATAGTCATCACCGTTTTTATTGGAATCACCATGACTTTATTCGAATAAAGTGAATTTGGAATAATGCTATAATTTGGAATAAAGTTCATTATTCCAAATTCGACTTAATAATACAATGTTTAAGAAGCTTAGCGAATGTGAAAAGTAATCATTATATATAATAAAATTCATTTTAGGGTTGATTTTAGTAATAACCTTAATTACTAAAAGTGATAATCAATAACCTTATTCATCAAAAATTGTAACAAATAAATTCATTGAAAAACTGAGAAAGATGAAGAAAAACATAACAGTTAAAGTGCACCAATATGATGTGCATCAGCTATTTTAGAGATGTGATGTGTTAAAACTTAGCATTTATCATTATATTTACATTATCCATAGTTGATGCAAAATGATCAAAATTATCAATATTAAAAAGTGACGTATGACATGTAAACTATTTTTGTCGTGTAAAAATAAATCTATCATGTAAATGTCAAATCATCATGGAGGATCCTATTTCTGTTTTCAAAATACTCCAAGACCAATTTACAGATGGACTGAGAAATACGATGCTCGAAATAGAGATAATGAAGCACACAATTGATGGCGATTCATCTTTCTGCACAGCTTTAACAAATTCGTATCAACAAAAAATTAGGCCACTAGTAAACGATTTGATTAAAGATTGCGTCGATACACACAAAAGTTATACCGAGGTATCAATGAAATTGAACGATATGGCTGCTCAGAAAGATATATACGAAAAAGCTTACAATATTATTTCTTCTAGTTACAAAGAGATCGGAAAACAGTACATGAAACTATGGAATGCTGTCGCTATATCACTACAAATAGCTCAAAGTACAATTCAGATGCACAAAGCTTCTTATAATTCAAATTTACAGCTGCGTAAACAATATGAAGACATTGCTCGTGAGAAAAACATACTTCAAAAAGTTGTTCAATTCCAAGAAAGTCAAATGGAAGAAATGTTACAGAATCAGGATATAATCAATAATTCTCAAATTGCTTTTACAACGCTTCAAGATGCCGTTAACAAGCATAATGAACGAATTCAGAAAGAATACGAGCAACAAATACAAAACTTACGCGAAGAAAATGAAAAAATACAAAATTCATTTCACGAAAAAGAGCAACAGAACAACAAAAAGATCGAAGAATTGGAGAAAAGAGAAAAAGATTTATGCTCTCAGATCCAATCTCTTCAAGAAGAAAAAGCAAACTTGCAAAATTCACTTGACTCTAAAAACAAAGAATTAAATCAAATGTCAGATGTCGTATCAAGAAACTCAACTTTAGAAAGCGCAATTCAAGACTTTTGTCAGCATTTTACGTTCATTAATTTTGATGGACATAAATTTGAATGCAAACTTGAAGATTTTACAACTGAAAATCTATCTCAATTCGAGCACGACAACCTTAGGAAACAAAACGCCAAGTTACAACAAAATAATTCAGAATTAAGACGAAAAATATCAGAACTTCGCACTTCCAACGAAGAACAAGTTAAGAAACTCACACAAGATCACAATGATGAAAATAGAGCCAAGGAACATGACATTACAGTATTAGAGAAAAAGATTTCGCAATTAAATCGCGAAAGAAACGATTTTCAGAGCCGTTTAACAGATATTCAGATAGACAAGAAGAAGGCAGATGCAACAATATCAGATTTGAATGACCAGCTCCTTTCTTTGAAGCAAAGAATGCAACAAACGAAGAATCGCGAAGAAAAAATCAATTCCAGAAACGAAGATCGTGAGCAACACCTCTCTATCCTCAATTTCCGTAAAACAGGCCCTCTTGTTAATATGTTTGCTCCATCAAATAATTTTGGCGATTCGGCTTTGAAGGAATCCAATGATCTTCTTAGGAGACAAAAGCAGGAACTGGAGATAAAAGTTTCAGAAATGCAGTCAAAGATCAGTAAACTTGAATCAATGGTTGCAGGTAATAATATTATTCTCGAATTAGAGGAAGCAAACAGGAAAATTGCCAATCTTGAGAACCAAAACAAGACGGATTATATAATCAAGAGGAAACTCAAAGAAAGAATTGCTGAACTTGAAGACGAAAACAAAACATTACAAGAACAGCAAATTCAAGTTAATCAAGAAATCCATCCACCTCCTGATGTTGAAAATCCACAAACAATTATCACGACCGCTGATCAGAAAGAAGACGAAATGTTAAATGACGAAGACAACGAGCATGAGGCTCAAAACGAAGAACAGCCACCAGAAACGCCAATGCCAATCTCAGACATCATGATACAGCCACAAGATATAGAACTAGAACAGAAACCAGCTGAAGAAAACGAAATTCAGCAGGTAGAAGAAATTATTCGGCAAGAAGAAAAGACTGAACTAGTTCAAGAGGCGCCAGTTGAAGAAACAGAAGTTGAACCAAAAGAGGAAAAACTAGAAGAACAACTTAAAGAAAAGAATCAACAAGAAGAATCAAAAGAAGAGAATCAGCAAGAAGAAAAGCAACGAGAAGAACAACCTAAAGAAGAAGCGCACGAAGAAGTAAATGAAGATGTCCATGATGAAGCGAAAGAAGAAATGCCAGTTGATGATGAGTTGAAGGAAGAAAAATGAAATTATTTTTCGATGTTTTGTATTTTTATGTTTAAATATAAAGATTTAATATTAATATACATACTCTCCATGCGCATGAGATCGATATATTCAACGTGGCTCCTATTTACAGACAAAAACAATATATTTATTGAATTGAAGATTGAAAAAATCCTAAATGAATGCAGAAATGTGTCAATAGCAATTATATATTATTATTTGTAGTCTAGACATATCCTGTTTATTGTGGACTCAAAACCAGTATTAATGAAGCATATCAACTTCATGAATAATAGGAATAATATGTAACAATATATCCCAAGTGCATTACATATGTTATATTTAATGAGCCATCATATTAAATCATATGAAAACTAGTATTTAAAGTTCTATAGAATAACTTTATCCAATCAGACGGCTTGGATGATGTACATGCTACAGATGATGCCAATTAACTTGATAACTATATCATTTTTGCTTCTATTATAAAATTTATGATTTTCGAAAATAATCAACGAAATTAGCCTTTGATTATCAAAATCTTTTAAAAACTCATAGAGATATATCATATAGTGTAGTTAACAAAAAGCTTTGAAACGAAATATTTTGTCAAAATTATTTTCTTTCCAAGAGATAACAAAAAAAGTTTTATATTTGATATAAGCTACAAACAAATGTTAAGGAATTAAAAATAAATTGGTATTTGTTGCATGACCAAATTCGTAATTTTTTCCGAAATTCGAAATTTTTTCTTTTGCTGAATTTTGCTTTCGCATAAGCTAAACTCTTTAACAAAACAAAAACAATCAGTAGTCAAAAAATAATTTCAAGTTATTGCATATTTTATCTTTAGTATATAATAACAAATGCAAATATAATGATTTTATTTTCTGACAACTGTCAAAATTCTACCACCTTAATAATAGACATTTATTAGCTTATCTGATTGGAATTAAACTATCTTAGTAGATGTACATAGTAGTCCACTAGATTCACTACTATAATAAGCAAAAGAAAATCTTATTTATATCAAAATGTCTTGTATTTTTCAGTTTTTAGATAGATAAGGAAAATATAAAAAAATATTTTTGACAAAGAAAAAAAAACTAAAAAACATGTAAAAATGATGATTTTATTTTAATAAAAGAGCAAAGACGGATTCGCAGTTGCTGCTTTTAAAAATTATAAAAAATAAAAAATAAAAAAGTGATGTCGAAGAAACTTTCACAGGAAGAAATACATGACCGCCTTATGAAGCTTCTCGATGACCAGGACCTTCCTGAGGTTACCAGGAGCCATGTTTTAGCGCTGTGCAACACTCCTGAAAAGCAGTTGCAATACATTGAAGATAATGAACAAATTAAACCAAAATATACACCAGAGCAGTACTTGGAATTCCTTAAAAAGGACTTCGCGTACGAAGTTATCAGTGATCTAAAGAACGAAACAAAAGTATGCAGAATTTCATACGCAACAAAGTTTATTGAGATAGGTGGTGTTGAGCAGATCATGGACCTGCTCAAGGTTTACTCATACGAAATCTCAGCAAACAGAATTTCGCCGATTCAAATAAACAAACTTCACGGATTCATTGGAGTAGTTAAGAACCTCGCTAATATCAGTGTTTGCCAGAAATATTTCTGCGAAAATCCAAGATTTATTCCAGTTTTGATTAATTGTATAATTCCATTGAGATCAGATATAACAGCAGACATTTTAGCATTACTGATTACATTCTCTTCAGCACCAGACTACCCAGAATACGTTTTTGGAAACTTTAACTGCTTGAGACGTGATAATGTTCTTGGATGGAAGATTCTCTGCGAATTTATCAAGCAAAACTCTTCAAAGCCAAATATCATCAAGATTTTCATGGCTTTCATCTCTAGTATCATCACAAAAGCATTTGATCCAAAATTCAGAGTTCAATTGCTGTTAGAATTGAGCAGGAGTGAAATCCTCATTGCCCTTATGTCAATTCCATCCGAAGAAGAGAACGCGCGCACACTTATGAACGAAATTTCAATTATTCAGCAAATGTTTCCAAAAGAAGTCATCAATCCATTCGATGTTGTCCAGCTATACGGCTATGTCGAGAATACAGTCGATAGAATCGATTTACAGTCATTTTATCTTCATATCGCTTCTTTGTGCCAGAATCATCCAAATTACGTTGCACAGGCATTGCAGTTCATCAATGACTTCTTATTCACGTACAGACAATATTGTGCGAAAGGCCAATATGAAGCAATCGAAGAAGCAGCTCTTGTTGCTATAAATGAGCCGGATTATCCAACAATAGCCCTTCCGAACTTGTCTGGTTTGCTTTATAAGGACTTTTACTTCCTTGATCAAGTTCATTTGGAATCTCTTCCAGTTCCGACATTAGCAGAGCTCAAAGGCACAGACGAGATCAACGCATTAAACAAGAAAGTCAAAGGATTAACAGAAGAACTCGAAATCTCAAGAAAACAAGTTAATAAATTATCTGTCGCAAATGCGCAGAACAAAGACATCGCTGCTGAGCTAGAAACAAAGAAGAAGGAATATGACGAAATATACGCAAAATTCAACGAACAAAAGAAAGAATTACAAGTTTTAAGAGATGCTAAGCCAGGAACAGCAGAAGACCTCGAAGATGACAAAGAGATCCAAAGGTTGACTGATTTAGTCAAAGAGAAGGACGAAATGATCGAAAAGATCAAGAGCGAAAACGTCAATGAAGAAGTCGAGAAGCTCAAGACGCTTTTGAAGTTCACAGAAGGCGAGAATGAGAAGATGAAGGCCTCTATTGCAGACTATCAGTCTCAAATTGATGTTTTCAAGGCAGCAAATCCAAATGTGGCTGAAGATATGGAAGATGACAAAGAAATTCAGAGACTCAAAGATGTCATTGACAAACAAGAGAAAGAACTGAGCGTTTTGCGTGTAGCCAAGCCAAATGCTGCAGAAGATTTAGAGGATGACAAAGAAATTCAGAGACTGAAGAAAGTTCTCAGCGAAAAAGAAGAGCAAATCCTCAAACTTCAAGCAGACATTGCTCGCAAAGATGTTTCTGCAGCTCCTAATCCACCACCAGCTAATGTTCCACCACCTCCACCTCCACCAGGCGGCGATATTCCACCTCCTCCTCCACCAGCTAATGTTCCACCACCTCCACCTCCACCAGGCGGCGATATTCCACCTCCTCCTCCACCAGCCAGTGTTCCACCACCTCCACCTCCACCTGGCGGCGTTCCACCACCACCGCCACCACCAGGTGGTGTTCCTCCACCTCCACCACCACCAGGCGGAGCTGGTCTTCCTCCACCACCACCACCTCCAGGCGGCGCTCCACTTCCACCACCACCTCCTGGCGGAATTCCTCCACCACCAGGCGGTGTTCCACCTCCGCCTCCTGGCATGCTTAAGAACCAGCAGCCAAGGAAGAAGAACGTGGCCCCACCGACGAAGATGAAGGGCCTGTTCTGGCAGAAGCTCAACGAGAACCAGGTTAAAGGCTCTAAGTGGAACGAAATGAAGGAAGTCGATTTCGACACGAAAGGACTTATGGAGTTATTCGCTATGCAGCCGGCGAAGACTAAGACTCACTCGCAGATGTCGAGAGCTGCTACATCAAAGAACATCGCGAACGACACAATATCAGTCCTCGATCCTAACAGGGCGAAGTCCGTCAACATCATGCTCTCGCAGTTCAAGATCCCACACTCAGAGATTGCGAACGCCATCACAAACCTCAGAGGCCCAGACGTGATCACAGACGACCAAATCGCAGCCCTCTGGTCAGTGAAGCCGACGACAGATGAGATCAAGCAGATCCTCGCTGTCGAGAAGAAGGACGACTTAGCTTCAGCAGAGAAGTTCTTCTTCAAGCTTATAAACGTGCCAGACCTTGACTCGCACGTCTTGTATCTTATGGTGTCAAGAAACTTCGACAACCAAATCACATCCGTCAAGACTCCAATCAAGAAGTTCATCAACGCATTTGAGACAATCTCCAATTCCAAGTCATTGTATCATGTCTTAGAAGTTGTCTTGAGCATCGGCAACTTCATGAACGGAGGAACAATGAGAGGAGGCGCTTATGGCTTCAAGATCAAGAACTTGACGATGTTGCAGGAGCAGAAGGGCAACAAGAAGGACATCACATTGATGCACTTCATCGCTATGCATGTCATCGACAAGATGCCTGAGTATTCTAACTTGGATGATGACGTTGATGATGTTGTTGCTGCTGCCAAGTTGGACTTCGATGCAGTCAAAAGTGACTTCAATGAACTGTCAAGCCAAGTCAACAGGATCCTGGCATCGAAGGCTGCTGCTGAGACTAGAGTATCTTCTGGAGATCCACTCTTCCCGCGCATCGTAGAGTTCGAAGAGCGCGCACAGCCTAAGTTGCAGAGCATCAAGAGAGACATTGAGAGGATCAACGAAGAATTCGAGAAGTGCCTCAAGATGTTCAGCGAGAACAAGGCTGACACATCTATGTCAGAATTCTTGAACATCTTCAAGACTTTCATGCTCTCATTCCAGATGGCGAAGAAGTACATCATCATGAAGAGAGAGAAGGAAGCGAAAGAAGAGGCCAAGAAGAAGCAGCTCGAGGAGCAGCGCCTGAAGAAGGAGGCAGAACTCAACACAAAGAGAGGTGCTCTCGACGCAGAAGTCGATGAGCTCTCAAAGATCAAGATAGAGGACTCATCTATCATCCAGGGAATGAAGTCGAGAAGAAGCTTCCGCATCAAAGCTATCATGCAGACAGCCGCACAATAATATTTTTATTCCTTTTCATTTGATTTTAAATATTCATCTCTTTCCATATTACAACAAACACCTATTTACACGATCAACAATAATAATTGTCGAAAATTTCCAACAATAAATTAATAATGAGCTTTTAATTCATAAATATAAATCATAATAAACTAGAACATCCTGATTATGGACCTTGATAAAGAAAAAATGATAATTTGTCATGTAAAATGCATTTTTGATTTGTAATTTAGGCCATGTAATATCGATTTTTGTTATGTAAAGCATCTATTTTGTCGTGTAAAAACCATTTTGTCGCGTAAATTTTCAAAATTTTCTTTCAAAAAAAGTGACATTGGTCACAAAATTTTCATGGATCCAAATCTTGCGACTTTCATTGTAGAATATTACGAAACATTGCACAATAACTCAAAAGATTTGTCAGATTGTTACGTTGATGGTGCCAGACTTGTTATATTTCAAGGAACTGAGCAACCAAAAAGTTGCGTCAACGATTATTCAAGATATATTCCACTTGGCAAGCGAAAAATACTCAAATATTCAGGAAATACAGTAGGAAATCGTCTTTATATTCACGTTCAAAGCGAAATTGAGCAACCATATAAAATTTTAATTGTTGACGAATCATTTACATGCGTTTTATCTGATGTTTCCATCATGGTCGCTTATCATTCAATACATATTAATCCACTTCTCGAACCAATTACTGTTTTGCCTCCACCAAAACCAAAGATCATCACTGTTGTCAAGCCAAAGATCGAAATCAAGCCTACTGTTGAAGTCGAGTCACCAGAAAAGATGAACACAAAGGTTTGCTTAGTTGTTAAAAATCTTCCATTTAACAAGCCACCGGCTGATTTTATACCTGTACTTGAAAAGTTTGGCCATGTATCAAAGTATTGTCAAGCTAAAGGCCAACTTTTAGCTGAATTTGAAAAATTAGATGATTTATTCAAAGCTAGAGATGCAAATTATGATGAATGGAATGGTAGAAAGCCTTCTGTTAAACGTTGGAGGACTGATTGGACTTGGCCATAAAAATATTATTTGTTCTAAAAAGCAAATAGACTATAACGCAATCCTATTTATTCCATATAACATATATACTAAAAACATATATAAATTTAATAATCTTGTTCTTCTTCCTCATTAATTTCATTATGATCACTGTCATTTTCGTCAAGCCACAAGTCCAGCTCTTGTGCTTTATCTGTTATTTCAAGGGAAGAATAGATATCGTAAGCAGTTCTGTAATATTGTCTTGCATAAGTTATATCTCCAATTGCTTCATAAGTTGCACCCGATTCGTGATAAAGGCGAGCCGTTATTTCGTTTGTTTCGCCATTTGATATAATTTCATATTCTGAAATTGCATCTCCATAATTAACAATAGCATCTTCACATTGGCCAATTCCATTGTAAATTCTAGCCAATAAATATGATCTTTTATATCTGTAAAGTGGATCATCGCATTCTAAATCTGTGAAATTGAAAATTAATTTTTGTGCTTGTGCTACGTGCTTCTGGTATTCTTCTTGGTCCTCAACATCAGCATTTATTATTGCGTAACAGTATTCTATAGCGTATTTAAGATGATCCATATTATTTACTTGAATTTGTTGCATAATTTGTGTTGCTTTCTTTAAATGTCTTGTTGCACTGTCAATTCTAAAGTCATCATTGTAAAAAGCTGCAATTTGAACATAAGTTTGGAATAATTCTAAAGTATTTTCGCCATAAATCATAAGAACGAGAGCCTTCTTTTGCGATAAGTAGCTAAATCTATCCTTCATTTCTAGTCTGTTGTCATTCAACATTGCATTAACTGTTTCAAGCTTTGCTAAAGGATCCCTTTTGTCTATAGATGCATTTGGATTCTCGCTGAAATATCTTTTTGCATATTCTTCTGCTGTTTCTGTTTTTTGAAATTTTGTTGTTGATCCGAATTTCGCTGTTCTTGCTAATCTATGTGCAGAAATATTCGCTTCTTCCTGTGTCAACACTTTTGGTTGCTGCTGTTTAATTAGAAAAGCCAGCCTTCGGGCAGATGATGACATTTTTCAAAAATAGACGTTTAAAAATTTTACAAAAAAAAAAATCATTTCCAACATCATAACAAACATTTCATGAAAGATAAACTTTTTATTCTAACAATATGTGTCACTAAATGAAGGATGAATATATCATGACTGACATGAATATCACTAAAAAATTTCATTAGTTTTCCTATTCATGAATTTGGTCTATACTGAGAACCTAATAATTGATAACTCTCATAGAATAATTCAATGAATATCATTGAAAAAGTGAGAAGTATCAAGACTCAAGAGTTGTTTTACTAGATTAAGTAGACATGATGTACTGGCAGACATGGTCAAATATCACAATGTCATTTACGTCAATAAATCATAAATAATTCAAACATAATTCATTTATGATCTTTTATTCTCTTTAAATATACTACCTTATTAACATTCTCTCAAAAATTTCTCTTATATAAACATATCTAATCTTTTTCCATTTTATATTTCATCATCCAATTTCTTAAAAATGAAAATTTGAATGAGTATGTATTTGAACTATTGGATATTTTTCCAAACTATAACATTTCGTTGGTTGTGTGTGATAGTTTTTTTGATGTCTTCTGATGAAGAAAATGATTATGAAAAGAAAAATAGAATGCAAGCAGGAAGAGTAGCAAGATTCTTCTTATTTAAGAATAGAGATAAAAACTATGTGAAAAAGAGCCAGTTAAAAGTCGCAATTGATAAAACGAATGATGAAAAAAACAAAGAAACGAATATGATTAATCTCGCGAAAGAATATTTCAATAAAGCACTAGGATTAGATATCGTATCATATACAAAACCTCAAAAGAAAGTTGCAGCAGATTTTTTCTTAGTCAGAACAGAAGAATACCCGCCAGATATTCCAATACCATTCTCCGAAGATGAAAAGCGTGAATATGGTCTACTTGCTTTTACATATTTTGCTTTATCATTTAATAACAATAATCCGATGTCATTAGAAAATCTTAGCAAAATATATCAAAAGTTTGACATGGAAGATTCTTTCGACGATTTTGGAAAAATTCAAGGCCTTTTTAAAAAATGGACAAAAGAAGGATATTTGAGTGAAACAAAAACCGGTCAAGATCAAAAACTAGAATATGGATATGGGCCACGCTTCGAATTAGAAGTTGGCAAAGAAAGATTGACTCAATTAATGAGAGATATTATTCAAAAACGTACGGAATTTGATGACTAACTATTTTTCCTATTATCATCTAGTTATATATTAATATTAGTGTTTGTTTTTATAAAAATCCATACTTTATCAAAATATTATTTTCTTGTGTAAAAGAAAGAAAAGATACATAACAACTCAATCAAAAAAATATTTTATATATAAGGCTTCAAATAACATATTTAATATCTTATATTTAATAATATTGCGGATATAGAGCTAATCAATCAAGATATATTGAGCGTAGAATTGAAATTTTATAATTGTTAACTAAAATTATATGTAAATGCTTCGAAAATAAAAAATTAAAACGTTCATCGATCTTGAGCAAATCAATTATAATAATGATGAGTGTGTAAGCTATATGCATTTATGATTGAATATGCATCTGAAACTAACATTTCAATGATTAAAGATAGAGAGCCAATCAATCAAAAAATGATGAGTGTACAAAGTAAGTATTATAGCTATTAACTGAAATGATACGTGTATGCTTTGAAAATTTAGAAAATAAAGTGATTACATCCAAAACATTTGTTAAATGATATAATAAGGCAAAATATAAAACTCTGAAAAGATTCCTACCGTGAATTCTCGAAAATTGTAAAGATTCAACTTTTTCAACAATTTCCCCTGGATTATTTTGTAAAGCCCTCAAATAGAAAGAAAACAACAAATTTATCATATTTAAATGATTTAGTTGTTAGTTTTTGTTTTTACAAAATTTCAAAAACATTTATTAAGGATGGCATTGAAAATTCCTAAAGTCTTCGGCCGCCAAATCATGGAGGCCCAACTTGTGGTCAGGAGGGGCCACAAGCAGCAGGACTTTGCGATTAACTTCGCTATAGGCCACGGAGAATTCGAAGTTTATTCTCAAGATTGGAAAAAGTGTTACCACAGCTTTCAAGTTGCCGATGGACGTGCAGATATAGTCGAAGGCAACCTTATCCGTATCGAATATGCCGTTAAAGGCCAAGCATTCGACTTTTTACTCAGATATGATCGCGCAGACTTGATATTAAACGCTTTCACTCAAGCTACACCAGAAAGGAGGGGTGTAGGTGAAAATGCCATGACAAATGTCGCTCCAAAAGAGATTTATGCTTTTGGTTGCAATCTGCCACCAGCAACGGCTGAATCCACGTTCAAACCATACTTAGAGGCGCAAGCAAGAAAGAGACTCCTCTTCCTTTCTTCGTCTGTTGAGACAAATGAACCACTTCTTGCCGCAATTGCAATCGAATTCAGAATGAGATTCCCACAGATCGAGCCAGACAACTGGACAGAAGCCTTCGAAGTCCTTTGGTTCGAGTTCGTCGCCTTCTGCGTTTCTCTCTGGACTCAGTGCCTCAAATCAGTTATCGAGCCACATACTGGTCCAAACTCTTTCGAATACTTCAGGAGACTCGCTGCATCCATCGCTGCACTCCTCGCTAAGGGTGCTGATGTCTTCAATGTCGATCGCAGAGCATTTTTGATTGCTGTCAGAAAATTCTTGGATGAAGGAGATCCAAGTGACATCCCGGCTACATCAAGAGCCCTTGTGTCCGATGTCGAGCTCGCATTGGGCAACGTCAGAAAGCGCTGGCTTCTCCAACTTACTGATATGTTCGAGTTTACACAGCTTTTCTCTGTCAGCCTCGCTATTTCTTCAGCTGTTTCCCCACTTTCTAAAGATATCTGCCTCCTCGCCAACCAACTATGCAGCTGGTCGATTTCATTAGTTAATTCTCTTACACGCGGCCCAAGAATCCAGGATTTCAGAAACGGTATCGAAAAACTTTCCGTTGCTGTTCTTAGGGCTAACGATATGAAGAGATATTCTCCTGAATTCCATTGCGTTTTAGCTTTGTGGAAACTTGCCGAACTTGCAAGATCTGGTGAATAATTACTCACAAACTTTCTATGAATCTGTAGTTTAAATTGTCAATTTGAAAATTTTATATTTTATTTTTTACAAATTCAACACAAAATCTATCCACAACATCTATATTTCAATCAGAACTAACATTTCTTATTGATATTTTAGCTCAGACTAAAATCTAAGAAAAAAAATTAATAAATGTATAGATTTCAAAAGATATGATTGGTATAATGATTAAAATAAGTTTATTTTCGCCTTTTAAATATAGTTAATAGGTTCATAATAGCTATATATGGTTTTCATTATTGAATATAGAAAAATATTTTTGATTTAATACAATACAAACAAAATAATATGTCTTATTTAGCCTAAAAACACAGTGTTGATCCTAGCACACGACATTCTAAAGGCGGGGTGGCTTCCTTCATCATCCAAGAATTTGAAAAATTTTGGTCCACGTTGAAACCTCTCATCACACAACAAAGTTATTTTCACGTTTCTCTCATATTCTTGTGTGAACGAGAGAATTGTAGAGTTCTCGCTTGTCTTTGCTGTCCAGCCCCCTTTCGCTTTTAAAAACGGCTCCTTCACTGATTCAATTGTCAAAATGTACCCAAAGTACCAGTCGAACTTCATCGTATATGATCCTAATGGAACAGAAATCTTGCTGAATGCATATTGCGACAAATCAGCTATGTACTCGTTTCCACTTATATCAGTGTAGTTGGCTGTGTGCGTTAGAGAAATTTCTGCTTGTCTGTTCTCGAATATTCTGTGGAAAGTTGCCGGGGAGGTAGATATTGTTCCAAATTTTAATTCTTTTTCTGGAGGATCAGCGTGGAATCCTTCTGGCCAGTGAATAATCGTATTATCAATGGACCACTCCTTATCACCTAAATTTCTTTCAGCGCAGAAAGCAAAACGCATAGATCCTGGAAAATCTGGATGGTTAAATTGCGAATTGCATTCGAGCAAAAATGGGCCGATTTTCTCCATGAATCCATGAGATATTGAGATTCCTGCACCTCCTTGCGCAAAAGGAAGACATTGTACAGGATTATCTAATAATTCTGTGAATTGGTTATTTGAACACCAAACTTTTCCAATAACTAATGGTCTGTCACCATTAATTGATGATAATTTTCGTACTAGAGGCTCTCTAAAGAAATATGTATCATCATCACCGAAAACGTACCAAGAAACATCTGGTTCTAACTCCCAGAGTTTGTGTATTGCAGGTACGAATCGTGGTTGTGCAAAATACCATCGATTTGTCCATTCTGTTTCTTCGAGATGATCAGAGAGGTTTTTCAGAACAATGAATTGAATATTACATGGAAATGCGGCTTTTCGAACTTCATTTGCATCTTTTTCGTAAATTTCATCGGTAAAAACATAAATTTGACTCCAAAATCTCATCCACGTTTTAGCTTGAGCCAAAACTCGAGTTCCAATTGTTTCCTTGCCTGCCCAGATTCCCAGTGCAAGCAGTGACTTCGTGCAGAAAATCGGGCAAAGCAAGAAAAAAATCATTTTTTTGAACTAAAATTTTTCACTTTTTTGATCATTTTTATATTTTTTCATTTTGCGTTTTTTGAATTGCTATCATATTATAAATCATATCACACGTTTTAGATTTTTTGAAAATATTAATTTTGACAAAATTCATTGAAAAATTAGACAAATTTGCTAATAATTTTATGAAAATTCTAAAAATCAAACTTTAATTATTTCTTTTTGTTCAACATATTGTATTGATAATTATCCATATTTGCAATAAAAAAGCATTTTATAGATGTTTTAATTTTTTCAAAAATTGAATTCAAAAATATGTCCTTTCCCATTAGCAAGATACATAGAAAATCGACCAATATCATTAAATTTTAAATACAAAACCTCATTTCGTATAATAATATTGAAAAATTTCAAAAATTTAACAATATTATATGACTACATTAGAAAATCATTCTTTTACTACAATATATTTCTTTATTTATCTCCAAAAACTCCAGAGTCAAATCCCGTATTTTTCATGAAATTGTTCAATCATTTTTTAGCTAAATTTCTCACTTAAGTAGACAATAAATAAGACAAAAATAGTAAAAACAAGAAGACGAACAGTTTTTATTAAGAAAGAAAAAAAAAAGAAAAACAGTTTGACAGCGGTTTATTGGAAAAGAAAAAAAAATAAAAAAATGAATGCTGCGCCTGCGGAATCGACTTTTAATGTCAATCAATTCCTGCAAAATGCGATGGCCCTTCCACCCATCGAACCGAATGAAGAGGAATTTGTCCAACTTTGCCAGCAATTCCAGAGAAATTATTCGACACTTCCAAATCTTTTGCAAATTACACAACCAATGACAGTAGTCGGCAGTATTCATGCACAACTCGACGATATTCACGAAATGTTTGACGTTTGCGGCGCAGTTCCTTATACAAGTTATCTTTTCTTAGGAGATTTCGTTAACTACGGCGATAGAAATATTGCCACTGTTTCGCTCTTATTCTCACTCGCTCTCAAGTACCCGGACCACGTCTATTTGCTCAGAGGCGCGCATGAATCTCGCCGATTGACTTTAGTCTGCGGTTTGTATGAAGAAATCATCAACGCGTACGGCTCAGCGAGAGCTTGGGAGTACCTCATGGATGCTTTCGACTCTCTCCCGTTGGCAGCTCAAGTTTCGTATCAATATATTTGCCTTTCCGGCGGAATTGACTCGACAATCACAAAACTCAACCAGATCAACGAATTCAACAGATTCGTCGAGGTCCCGTTGAATGACTACTGGTCATCGCTTGTTTGGTCGATTCCTAAAGAAGGAATGACAGGAACTAAACCAATAGAAGGCCACCATGGAGTATTCTTCGGCGACGACGTTTTGGAGAAATTCTTCAAGGAAAACGGCTTAACTTGCATGATTCGCTCAAAACAGCTCTGTATGAATGGAAACACAAGTAGTCTTAACGGAAAATGCATTACGATTTGGTCCGCTCCTAACTTCAACGGCTGGATCCAAAACGCTGCTTCAGTTGTCCAGATGATTGCGCCAACTTCTCAGTTCGGCCAGAAACCTGGTGCACAGACAAACTTAATGATCAATACATACAAGGCACGCCCAGAATCAGAAAGAATCGAGCGCAATCGCCCGCCATTCCAGGATGTTCACTCTCTTGATCATATTTATATCAAGCACTTACCAAAGTACCCATAAAATATATATTACACGATCTCGGACATTTATTTTATTTTTTAAAATTTATAATTTCATTTTTCGTTTTTATTCTACAAAACAATAATATTATTCAATAAATCTATAACCTCGCTGTCTTGGCTGAATCTATTTCGACAAATAAACTCGAATTTCGAATATACAAGCGGAACTTGAGAGATCATCGGTAAAACAGCTAGAATCGTCTCTTTTCTAACTTGTTGGGCAAAATCAACGAAGAATTCTTGTATCATTGTGCCTTTTTCACGCATGCAAATCACTTGATCGAGTAAAATTGCCAATGTATCAGATTCGACCCAAAAATTAGTACATCCTTCAGTAACAGAAGCTCTTCCTAAAATTTCTAGGGATAACTCTGGATATTCAGAAATTTGATTTGTTACATCTTCAAATAACGAACTTGTCATGAAATTAGGGACATCTTCTTTCAGAGCTTCTTTGATTAGTGTCAAAATAACCTTAGCATTCTCGTTAATATAATGGTGAATTGCCAAAGAAAGCGTATCAATGTTAACAGGAGCAATTTGAAGACGCATTATGAATATCTTTGCTGTATGCATTATAGAAGTATCATTAGATTTGAAAATTACGTCCAAAAATTCTGTTTCTGGAATTTTTCCAATAACATCAGCAGCAGATGATATATAAGTTGTGTCATCTGTCTTATTCTGGCATATCTCAATAATCAACCTCGGATTAACGACATTCATGCATTCTGGAGTATTTATGAAAAGATCAAAGTTAAATGACTTGCTGTCGAATTTTAGACCGTGATTTATCATGTGTTCCAAGATATCTGATGTGTAGTACTTGACAAAAGGCAAAACCATGACTGAAAAAACTTTTGATTTCAAATTATCTTTTAATTGCTCCCAGCTTGCATCCAGGGTCTTAGGGAAGTACTTGTTGTTTTCGTATGTTATTTTTGTCGCTTTATTAAGAAGTTTTTTGTTTTCAACAATAATCAATGACTGAAGGAGTTCTATTTGTGAAAACATGAAATTTGGTATTGGTGTGTTTGTTTTAACCGATTTCAATGCAACAGCGAGCGCAAATTTGCTTCTGGCTTTTTTTGTTAATTTCATAAGAAATTCTGCGTTAGATATGTTGACGAAATCAGATTCAACGATTTCATCTATTGTAGAGGATAAGAATAAAACAGTGCAAATGAGATAGTTGTATTGAGCATTCGGAACAAATTGCTCTTTAAGAACTCTTGGCGATTTTAGAGCCGACCAATCGAAAAATGGCAAATCTTTTTCCATAAACTGTATAAATGAGTCATAACCAGAGCCTAAAGGATTGGATTTATAAATTGCATATAAAAATGCATCGAGAAGAAGCGAAGAATGCTTGACTTCTCTATGTATATCCTTCAGTATCGCTGTTTTTGCTAGACTTTTCTCGAAAACGTTGCAAATTATTCTTTGAAATGCTTCAAAAAGGTATTCAGCGCTGATATTAGTCTCTGAGAGCCACGCCCAGTATTTTGGGTTGATCGATTCATTTGTTTCGAGATTTTTGCTGATTCTGTCAATAAGTTTTTCAAGAGATGGAGGCAATTCAACCATTTTATAAAAAACTAAACAAAAATATGAAAAACAACACGTTTATCTCGAAAATAAGAGATTTTCTATTAAAATCTCAGCTTGTTTCATAAATTTAATTTCAAATATTTCAAAACTCGTTTTTATAATTTATAAATATGAAGTTATGTCTATAAATATGCTAGATATTAAATTTTTATTATTAAAATTCTTATTAATCATTAAATTTATTTTTTGAAAATATTTTCTTTTTTTAGCTTTAATTTGTTGTGGACATTCACAGAATCATTAGAATTGATGATATTCAAAAAGTTAATAAATCATTGCTAAAGAGAAAAATAGTTAATTAAAAATCTACTGTTTGATTGATTTTTTGATGAATTTAATAAGTTATACACCAAAACAATCGAATATAATATGCACAATTAAATAAAAAACTGTTTCAATTCCAAATTTAAAAATTAAGCTTGTTTTTCGTTCATTCAGTTAATTTTCAATATACAAAGAGCAGAATAATAAAATTTATTTATCATCACGATGCAATTATTTAGAAAATTTATTTTTGATAGATAAGCTACAATGGAAGCATTTCCCAGTGAGTCTAGATGCTTAAGTTTCCTCTAATACTGAAACTTCAAGGACTTAAGGAGCAAAAGGACATGGTTTTCCTATAACAATCTATCATATGAGGATATTGATGGATTTTTTAAGAAATTTTGACATTGTAAAGTGTCAAAAACGCTACAAGGTAGTTGCTTTACATGGATTTGCCCCATATTCAAAATATAAGTAGGTATGCCTACAGTGATGAATTATGTAGGGGTGTCACAGATTTTCTAACAGTGGTGTGATAAATTAATTTGGCCCTCTGGGAATTTGACACGTAAAATGTCAAAAAGTGACGAATTTGTCGTGTAAAAAAATAATTGATATGTAAAAAAATGACAACATTTTTTTTTAATGTATGAAGATTTTTTCAATCATTTCTTGTTGGCTTTTAGCTTATTTTTTCATTGCTTTCATTGATATGAGCGATATTCAGCTACTTCTTCATGCAGAATGGAACATTAATGCATCTGATTTAAATATTACTATTGAAAATTCAGCAATGAATGTCGTATACTCATGGTCTGGTGATATTGACAATCTTGGGCCTGCAATTTATTCAGTTCTTAATTCAATTCCAAATCGATCGATTAATTTTTACGTAGCATCAAATACACGAAGTCAGGTTCCTGGATTTGCCAAAAGACTAAAAGAAATTAAGGTTAAAGATGTAACGTTTCAAACTGAATATATTAATTCGGAAATAACTAAAACATGGATCAGATCATTTTCATGGGATGCATACATAAGGATATTGTTCTCAGATAAACATCCAGAACTACAAAAATTCATACAACTTGACGGTGATACAATGTTACTTGGCGACATCTCCGCATTTTACGACAAGGACTTGACAGGGAAGTACGCCAACGTGTGTATAGATAAATTTGCCTCATGTGAAGGTTTCTCTCCTTATTTCAACAGCGGAGTCATGGTTTTTAATGCAGTGAAGTTTAGAGCTGATAATATGCTGCAAAAAGCTTTAGACACACTAAAAGTATATGAGAAAACAAAGGATTATTGGGTTGTGGATCAAACAGTCTTGAACGAAATCTTCCATTACAACTGCATTTACTCGGCCAGGAAGTATAATGAGTATAATATACAATACTACAATTTAGCAAAGATTTTTCATTTCTACAAAATTATTCCTCCTTACAGATTATATAAGGAAGAAACAGAGGCCCACAAGAAATGGAAATGCTTCAAATACTTCTTCCAGAACAAAATCAATCCATGGGAAAAAAGCAGATACGCAAAAATATGCGAAAAAGACGAAGACATTAAGAAATATTCTGATATCATCTCTAAGCACGACTCAAAGAAATTAGTTCTAGGTCTTCACGACCAGCGTTGACTAATGATGATATTAATGCTTTGCAGTATTTATAGAATCAATGATATTCAAAATGAATCATTTTGCAGTTTTTTATGATGATTTTTTGTTTTTTCAAAATATTTCGGATCAAATTCGAAATATCAAATCAGCGACTTTAATTTTATTTTGATGTCGTTGAGTGGGAAGCAGGCTCTCATATGATGAGTGCTATTATAATAGTTAGCTAATGTTTATAAATTGAGAAACTTGTTGATTTCAAACCTCGTGAAACACCTCAATAAACTGCCTTTAATACGATTGTTCGAAAAACAATTCTCTAGACTGTAGACATAGAATGACTTTAAGAGATTTGATACCAAATCATCTATTTCATATAAAGCCATTGGTTAGCATAATTCAAATATAAGAAATAATTTTAAATTAATATCATGCTTATAATATTTGATAGTTTAGTCATCTATTATATATTTTAATGCATTGATAGTTTAGTCATCTAACAAGAAAACAATTGATAATCTTCGATAAAATTTTGATATAAAAATAATTTCATTTTTGAATAATATAATATCATTAATGCATTATTTTGGAAAATGTAATTAGTAAAATTACATCCATTTTGTGAATTTTTTGATCTGATAATTATATTTTTCTTTTTAAATCTGAATATTAATATAAAAGCTTAAAGAAGACAAGGTGCAGCTGGTGTTAGACCAGTGGTTTCTGTTTGTTTTTGCTCAAACGCTTTCAATGCATCAGTATCAGGAATATCCTCAATTTCACATAAAGAGTTAAACAAGGCTTGATCATCCATGTGAAGGCCGACTTCTAAGTCTGCATCACGCGTTGGCCAGTTTCCATGAGTCTTCTTTTTCATTTTTAATTCGATTTTTATTGGTGTTACCTTTGTTTCGCATTCTTTTGGAATGATTTCACCGTATAACTCGAAAGATTTCGTGAGTGTTTCTTTTGATGATGCGTGAATTATCACATCTACTGAAAATGGGTAAAATGTAACAGTAACTTGATTTTTCGTAAGACCTTTTGCAAAAATAGTGTTTGTAATGTAGTCATTGGACTGGTACCATTCATTCTTTGTGTTTGTTAGTAAATTATGTTGAGATGGTTCTCCGAGTTCAATAAAATTTTGCGTTTTATTTTCAACAGCCATCATAAAAGTGCACTTTGAGACCCACCTTGACCATGCAGAGTCTTCAACAAAGACTTTTGCAGCGTCTGCGTATTTATTTAATTTAAACAAACACAAACCTTTGAGAAATGTCAGTTCTTTTATAGTTTTAGCGCCATCATTGACTCTCTTTATGTTTTCCAATGCTTCTAAGTATCTATGCATTTGATAAAGACAATTTATATATTTTATTTCGTTGGCTTGTGAGAGAACTTTCGTTTCTTTTCGAAGCTGATCCAGTAAAATGATAGCTATTTCGTAATTGCCTTTCAACATGTGCGCAGAAATGTTATCATCAGTTGTTTGCGCCAAAGTTGTTGAATCCATTCAGCAAAAATGAATTTTTATAGAATAGATATTATATTATTGCATTAGAATATTAATCTTTTAATAGATTGTCACAAAAACAAAATAATAAAAAATATATTTTTATCAATTTCTAATTATTCATATCATAATCAGAATATAATAACTTTTTCGTTTTTTGGATTAATGGCATTATCTGGTAACTTATAATTAGTTTTATATTTTTGAATTTTTATTTTTTGTTCTAATTCAAATACATATGAAAATATTTATAGTATTGGATATATATAATAGAAATTTATATAAGAATTTTAATAAAATAATATTTTAAAACATTTCAAATAATATTAAATACTTTGTTTGGTTTCCTTTAATATAAGCAATAAAAATAATATATTATTGATGCTCAATATAATGGAACTAATTAGAAACTTCTAATTCAATGTTTCAAATTACAAAATTTGATTCATTTCATATTTTGCAAAAATTTACTCAATATAAGATTAAAACAAATTATAGATATATTTTATCAAATAAAATTTTATTTTTCGTATTTTATCAAAGAAATATTGATATTATGATATAAAATCACCAAAAATCGAAAAAAATGCGAAATTAAAAATCCCTTTTTAAAAATCCAAGACCCTTTAATCTTAAAAAATTATGCAGGGTCCTTTTTCTTTTAATCCTAATGGCAAAAGACTATATAAGAAGCCTGTCATTGGGACGAAATACTACATTGCCGACTTTGGGAACAGCTCAAGCTCATTATTCGTTGCAAGAAATCAATTCACAGATTGTTTAATTCATTCTACGAACGATTTATCGACATTTTCTAAGATATACGAAACTAAACCTACAGATAGAATTGTTAGCGCATCAGCAATGCCCGGCAAAAAGTGGTTTTTAGCAGTAATACAAGGTTTCGGAGATGGAATTGATCCGAGACCATGTTACAGAGCTATTTTCCTGGCAACAGTTGGAGGGAAGCTAACAGAACTCCCTGTTTCCACGAAAACTTTCACTCCACAATATGTTTCTTGGGCTTATTCCCCGGATAATCCTGTTTTTCTTCATCTCAGATACGATAAGGACAAGAATCCCGTAATTAGCACCTACGAATTTAACTACGATCCAATTTCTTCATCTTTCTCGATAAGTTTAAGGAGATTCCACGAACATTTCTTGTGGTTTAACACAGGAATGAAAGGCACAACACACCATACATATATGGTTCAATTAGATCCAACAACAAATAATTTAATATTTTCAGATCGAACTAAAACAGATTTGTATCCAAAAACATGCGTGTTACCAGGAAATTTACCACTGGGCCCAGGAATAGAGTTCAAACCATTCAGTGCGTCTGTAAAACACATTTCTTTCCAAAAATGCGGACAAAGGATGATTATCCACGCTTCTCCTGACAAGCTCACTATTGTACTTCCATTCTCATCATTCAAGGCTGAAATTGCTTTAGATTACTTAGATATTTTACCAACAACTGAAAACAACGCTTTGGGCAAATTCTGTTCACAGCAAGACCTCAGAGATGCTGGTATTGAGTATGACCCACTTACTGCAGCTTCTTATCCATTCTCAAGGCTTCCATTTGTTATGTGCTCGAATTCCTTCTATATTATCTCAGCACCTAGGGGAATGATAACATGTTTTTTGCTTGACCAAGCCGATAGAGTGCGCGCATCGTTTTCTACTTCAATTCCAGATAATTGTTTAGATTTGCACAAAACGAGCTCATTAAATGACGCAGCGGGTTTATGTTTGTCACAAGAAACAGGAGAATTATTCAGCTGCAACTTAAACGCGGACTTTTTCGTTAAAAGAGATCCGAAATTCTGTTTATCTCTTTTGCACACGTTCATTACTCCACGTGTACAGATGCTTATCTCCCAGCTCATCACGCCAAGGCTCCTCAAAACGTTCTGGAACTGCGAATTCTTCTCTGAAGCCTTATTATTGCTGTTTAATTCGGATCCACAAAACAGGCCTTTCGCAGACAGAGTTTGCTCGACATTTATCGATCCAAAGAAGACCAGCGACAATCTATTCGTCGAGTTCGGTAACCAACCGAGGCCTGACGTCTCTGAACCTTTCAAGTCTTTCCAGGAGATCTTCAAGAAGCTCCCGAAGACGATTTTAGATTTATTGCCGCCACATCTACAGGATTACTCACAAATCACTCGCGAGCTTATTTACCTTTTGGACACCGAAATATTCGCAGTGGAGACATTCCCTGTAGACGTGCAGTTCGCGTCGAGGCTGCAGATCATCGCCTTGAAGCACTTTTTAGACCCGAATGCTATCATTACTACCGCGAGAGAAATTTTCCCGGAGAATTTTTCGAAGGAAGTTTTGTCGACGTGGCAGATGCGTGGAATGATAGACTCGCCTCTCATAGAACAGATCCAGCCTGGTGTTCTCTCGCAGTTGATGACAGGAAGAGAAGATGCATTCGAAATTGTTGATAATACCTGGTGGAGTTTGAAATTCAAGAGGACACAGATGCTTGTGAAGCAGGAAAAGGATTCATTACTGAATTTGTTCCAACATGTCGAACAAGTCACATTAAGACAAAATGATTTCGGCCCAGTCATTTTCTCCATACATCAGTACTTGCTACAGCCTGAGATGGATAACCCGATATTTAATATTTAGTGTTTTTGTTTATTTTTTAGTAATATTCTGTTTGCGATTTCATTTTTTTTTGTAAAATTATGTTTGTTATCAACTAATTCGACTATTTTTATATGAACATGAATAATCCTAACTAAAATGATGAACAAATAAATTTGATTCCATATGTTGATGTGTCTGATTGCCTGGATAGGATACTTCAATGATAAAGGAACTTAGTTCAATGGAAGAACGTTGATAACATCTAATCTTCCTTCTTAGAAGAATCTCTGATGTATCTATTATTCAAAGATCTGGGTTCAACTCCCGGAGTTCCTCCTTTTTCCACTTTTTATTACTAAAAAGTGATGTTTTCAAAAAAATTATTTGACTTCGTAATTCATTGTTAATATCATGGAATTTGATCCTGTTGGCGGTGCATAGTTTATTCCAGATATGATAACGGATGACACGCTAATCGATGTCCTTGATAAAGACCAGTTAAACGAGTTTTTGAAGCATGTCAGATTAAACGTCGAAGAATCTATAGATTGAAGCTACAAAGTTGTGTTATATTGATAGTCTTAACGTGGAATTGTTTCTCGCATATTCTGGAATTGATATCAATGCAAAAAACATATACAATCAAACTGCTCTAATGTTAGCATATGAAAATCGCCTTTATGATATTGCTAATTATCTTCTTTCACTCCCTGGAATCGATGCATACTTTTATTAATAGTTGAACAACCATGATAATATTTTTCTTTAGATGCTCTTGATAGTCTACATTTTGTTATTTTTTCTCATAAATGTTTTCTTATCTTCATTATTGTGATATATGAACAAATACAGAAGGCAAAGCGAAATCTGACACAACGAAGACAGAAATTGTGCAATCACTGGGCATCTGTAACACATATCGCTGCAAGTGCTGAACTGTGTAATTTCTCATTGAATATATTCCATATAACCATTGGAAAAGAATCCATAGTAATTAGTGTTATTAATCAATTTAATTAAGGTTTTATATTATTAAACAGTAATGATCTTTTCACAAACCAATGGAAATTTAGCAACATAGCAAAATAAGTAAGTTAGCAATATTATTATATTTTGCAATGTTTGATTTGAAAATGATTTTTAATCAAAAATAAGAATGAGAAATGCAATAATATCTCTTAAGCTATATATTTATCGTGCCCTTTTTAATTTAGTGACAATGCGAATTTTTCTGACATGTAAATTTCTTTATTGTCAAAAATACGTTTAATAATTCTATAGTTTTTTTACATGCAACGTTATTCAATTGCTAACAGCCAAGTAAACACAGTGAAAACAGGATGCTACATTCAAGGCAATGTATACACACCTGTTTGGAAGCAAGTTTTAGAGAGAATTAACGAAGAAAAACAGAAAAAAGCAGAATCTCAGCCAAAAACAAAATCACCATACGAAATTCTTAAAATAAAGAAGACATTTGACTTCGATGATCTATCATTCAGTTCATCGGATTCAGATTTGGATGAATCAAATATTTTATCTACAGCAATTGAGCAATCAAAGGAATATTCTGATGCCAAGGACACATTGAAGTCAATAGATCAAACGATGGACACAAAATCCAGTTCTTTAACTTTCACATCTGAAACTCTTGTTCCTGGCTCTCCAGATACATTCAAATCATCAGTTAGGACAATAAAAACAGAAGATAGCTCGATTTTCACAGATAAAGATGACCAATCAACAACATTTGAAAGCATTTCAACAAATTTTAGCAAAGTTACAGGTGCTGCTTCGTCGAAGAGAACTTCAAATACATCTGACATTACATTTAGCATTAAATCATCTCCTGATAAGTCATATGATGATTCAAATAGTTCTACTTCTTCTTATTCAGATATTTAATTTCGATATTTTTGTATTTTAGGTCTTATTTATAAATAGTTTTGTTAAACTTACGAATCTTATGAAAATATATCAGCTATAAAAACAACATTGTCAGGATTTTTGATATATGAAATCTTGAATTAGCATTGTTTAGTGATTGTTTTACTGGGAAAAGTGAAACTATTTGAATAATGGAATCGTGTGAATACCCTAGAGTGACTTAGGAGACTTAAATGCATATTAACAAAATTACTATATTGAAGATTCTCGTTGATTGAGATATTTTTCAAGATTATTTTATGTAGAAAAAATCATGTAACATTCAAAAAGAAGATGAAAATTATTATCCAGAGAACTTGCAGAAAAATACGTAAAACTATCATGCAAATGAATCAGTGTCATAAAATATGAGCATTACCTGATGATGAAGGCTTAAAATGCAATATTATAATTTTCTAAAAAATTCATTAATTTTTATTTAATCATGTATGATTACATTATACTCATATTATATTATCGTTTATATTATTAATAAAACCATGTTTATCATTCAATAATGAGATAATTGTATTTTAATTTTTTTAGAAAATAAATTCTTTACTGACAAATAACAAAAGAGAAAGTAAATCTACAATTTCAGTAACCCGCCAATTTTATTTTCAGATTCATTAGCAAATTTAATATGTTATTATACATCCTATAGGGATGCTACCATATTATTTGCTAAGCCTAAATTTGTATTGTTTTCACACCACCTACCTTTTTTTTTCCTTGGAGACTGGTGCAAAAAATATAGTCAAGATGGAGGCACCGGTTGTATGGGAAAAAGAGATAATCTAAAAATGAAGATTAACCTTATCTCTATCGGGAATTTTTAAATAAAAATTACAGGGTCTTGAAAATAATTCCAGGTTACAGAAAATTGATGCAGGCGAATTACCGTGAGATCAAGACGATCTACACTCTTGTCGACGGTTACCCAGAAATCCTCTTCAAAAATGACCCTGTTCTCATCCATGATCCGAACCAGAGGAACTTCTTCAGGCCTTACACACGCACGCAGATTGCGAACGTGTTCAGAATCATGGGCTGTCAGATGCCTCTCGATGTTTCTATGAGCGACTGGATTTTCTCGTTCCTAGAAAGAAGCACAGATGAACAAGCAAAACAATTATTAAATACAGATAAAAATATTTTCTCAGACAAACGCTTTACTTCTTACACGAGACAGTATATTATTCTCACGAGAAATGAATTTCACAGGTTAGTTTGTGCTTCTCTCTACGTTCATCAGTTCCGAAAAATCAGATACAGTGTTGATTTTAGACTTGCTCTAGATTTCATTGAAGAGCGCAGGTTCTTCATCATTCTCCTGTCTGGAGCCCCTGGAACAGGAAAATCTACAATTGCATCTCTTTTGGCAAGCAGAATGTCCGTTTCACACATTATTTCCACCGATTCTATCCGCCATGCAATGCGTACGATTTATCCAAAGAACAAGTACCCAATTTTACATTGTTCAACATATGAATGCGGCGATATTGTTGATCCAGAGCATAAATTACCAGAAGAAGAAAGAGTATGTATTTTATTACTACGCGTATTAACACTAATTTACGACATATTTCGATATGTTATAAAATAGTCGAAAAAATACGCGTAGATTTTTAAAAATAACTAACACACAGTGCATAAAGGGATATAACGCACAGTCCGATTTAGTCGGAGAAGAACTTATGAAGGTTGTTGCAAGCTTCGTTGAATCTCGTTCGTCTCTCATCGTCGAAGGCGTCCATTTGAGCGTCAATGTCTTGATGAAAGTCGTTTCCTCGTTCCCGAACGTTGTTCCGTTCTTAATTTATATTAAGAAAGAAGATTTCCATAGACAGAGATTCGCTGTTAGGGCCAAATACATGACAACGGATCCAGGACAGAACAAATACATCTCAAACTTCGATGCGATCAGGTCTGTCCAGGCATCTCTTTCTAAAGGCGCCTCAGAGCACTTAATTCCAAAGATCGACAACAGAAACATCGACAGATCAATCGAGACAATGCACCAGACACTGTTTTCCTACCTCAAGAAGCTCGAAGGCAGACAATCAATGTTTGACCCTAATACAGGAAAGCTGACTTTCCTAGATACAGTTTGGAAGCGTCGCAAGCAGAAAATGACATCGAAGGCAAAGACTTTGAAGGCGATTTCCATGCTGACGAACAGCGCATCTACAGATCTCGGCCAGCCAGAAGAGCCATCAATGACTCATTCACTGCAGGATCTCCTCGCTTCTCTTCCAGCTCCTGACAAAGTGTTCAGGGATTCGCAGGGAGGAAACGACATTTCATTCAACACATACGGGACGATGCTTCTCGGCAACGTCGACATCACAGACGAAGAGATTACGACACCGCCTGTTCCAGTACCACCTCACACGAAGATCTCGCCTTTCTTCATCGAGGCATCCTTGCACGGAGACGACAGCCAGGAAGGAACTGAGGCGACAGAAACTGAGGCTGATCCTGTTGAACTGACACTGACAGATTTCGCTGAGACGACTGACACTGAGACAGGTGAGGCTTTGATTATGAGCAACGGAAGGTTCATACTCAGATCATAATCGTTTTATTTACTTCTTTACACACAATGAAGTGATTAATCACTTTTTTATATTATTGATTTTTTTTTGTTATAACTTGATTAAATATATATCTTTTTTTCTAATCCACTCACCAATATCATCGATAAGTTATCTTAATCAAAACATTCAGAATCTGTATTCTAAACAAAAGTTTGGATCTATATAATATCTATCACTTACAAGTTGTCTATATATACGATGTTGTTTCTAACTTAATCCAAACTTTTCATATAAAATTTAGGATCCAAAAAAAAGTTATATCATCCTACATCTCGAACCTCTTTTAAGTTCTTTTTTTTTTTTTTTTTTTTTAGGAAATTTGTTTGTCAGTTCTCAGTTTATTCGAACGAGAAAGTTTACAAAATTTGGAATCAGTTTTCATTTGGAATTAAAGAAGCATTTGGAATAACCGCCAAACGGTTGGAATAATAATCTTTTATTCCTAATTCCAAATTATTGGTAATTGCAAATAATTCGGATATGCGCATATCGTCACTTTTTACGACGAATTCGGAATTTGGATCAAAGTTCATTATTCCAAATTCACTTTATTCGAATAATGTTATGGTGATTCCAATAAAAATGGTGATGACTATAAACCCCAATTTTCTTCAAATAAAAAAAAATACCTAAACTGCGTTTCAAAAGTCAGGTTTGGCCAAAAATTTGATAACTCTCATAGAATAATTCAATGAGTAGTATTGAAAAAA
>MRSU01003251.1:0-73838 GCA_008369845.1 Trichomonas gallinae | reverse complement strand
TGGAACGTTAGATGGAGCTGCAGGAGGCGTTTTTATCATGTCACTTTTAAAATTTTCCCAAAAAGTGGAGTTCCCCCCCCCCCCCCTTTGATAAGAGTTTAAATCATTGGTAATTCATATATTATATTCATTCTCAAACAGAATTCCGATTTCTAAATCAAGATTTTACGAAATTTCATATACGAGAAATATGGCATCAAATAGTATATTCCTATCAAAAATACTGTAGTTATTCTCACAAGAAATTTCTGGAATAAATCTTGCCGCTCCATTTCCATCTTCTGGTTGATTCACTGCAGTTCCATTCACCATTTTCGAGTTATAAAATATACATAGCGAGGATCTGCTATTGGGTTTCCCTTGTAAACACCATTTTCATCAACTGCATTACATCCTGGATTTCCACTGATGAAAGAAGAGCCGCTGGAAGCGATGTGATAGCAATACACTGCCTTTGGCACTGAATATATATGATTGGCATCTCCTGTGTATCCACCATAGTACCCAGATCCACCTCCTGATGAAGGATCATCTTCATTATTTGCTCCGTTTCGGCCTTTGCGGAATCAAAAAATCAAAATGCAAAAGATGATTTTGAGAGCTATATTTAAAGTACAATTCAGTAATCAGCATTGGAGCTTTCGGTAAATTGAATTAAAAGATAAATTTCCAACAAATGAAAATTGCAAGAGAATAATACAATAGATTGTTTATCTATCTACTGATAAGGTGTATCTGATATCAAGGAAGTATGAAAGTAATTCTAAATTTATCAGAGAGTAAGATCTTGGTTTATGATTTAAAAGCATCATAATTTAGAAATATCTCGCAGTAAAAACTTAACATCATTTGTTATAAGACGAAATTGAGGAAACCACTTGAGGAATTTACATGTCAAAATTTACTGACTGTCAAACAATTTTAGAATAAAAAATTTTGTATTGAAACACTATGGAACGAGGATAGAATTGATCAATGTGCTTTTGTCTCGCCATGTAAAGTGATAAATTTTCATTTGTAATGGCACAAAAATTTCATCCCTGTTTTAAAAAAATAATAATATCATTAGTAACGGGTTGATTTGGCCGAGAATTTGATAAAAACGATGCTAAAATTAATTGATTTCAAGGCAAACTTAGTCGTTCAGAAAATTTGAATGAGCAGTTAACCGCTTCGAAGTGAAACTTATTCACATACAATAAATGCTCATATGATTGTTTAGAAATAAAATAACCTATAAAATCGTTAAGAAATTCAGTCTAATCAATTTTGGATATATGATTATTTTCATTTGTATATTGATATTTAATCTAAAAATGATTTCTTTACTTTTCAAAATTGTGTTCGTATTCAAAAGGACATCAAGTATAAATTAGGCATTTTATAGTACATACCAATATATAATAAAAGTTAGAATTTTTCAAAATTTTTAAAAATTTTATCAAAAATATGCTTTGTCATTGGCTGATCCTTCATCGTGGAATTCACAGATGTGGTTTTGATGAGGAACAGCATCATATTAACGTAACAATGGAAAATCTTATATCATCTAAATCTCCAAAAGCTGGATATTCGTGGAATAATATCCGAATTTGGTTCGATTATCGATATTTGACCAGAACACTTCCTGATTCTATGATGTGCAAGGAAGCTAGTGAACGTATTACGTGGAAAGGGCAGACTTTCACCTGCAGGTATGATGATGTCTTAACGCAACAACAAATAAATGCGATTATGGGAACTTTTGAAGCTGTTAAAAATTATCTACAAAGATTACTTAAAGTCATACCATTGAGAAAACCGTTTAAACTCCATGATTATTTAGGTGATAATAATTATCCTTATTTAATTAATCAAGAAACTAATGATATTAAAAATACTGATCTGTACATGGCAATTGTATCCCGTCCACGTGGTGGAGAAAATGTTATTGCATCTGCTGGAAGTAATGGAAAAGATGGAAAGTTTTACAGGCCATATATGGGTGCTGTGTTCCTTAATCCAGCATATGTACCACAAGAAGCACAAAATGAAAACTCGAATAATAACAAATACTTTATGATCTGTCTTCACGAGGTTTTACATGCTTTAGGCCTCAATGCTAACGATTTCGAATACTATCATCCATATGAAACAAACAGATTACATCCAAGAATATTTTGTGAATTGAAGGTTAAAGGAAAGAAAATGAAATTCTTAGTCACTCCTTATGCCAAAAAATTCGCAATGAAGCATTTCGGCGTGAGCATGCTCGTCGGCGATGAAGGCACCTGCGAGCCAGGCATCGAGCTTGAAGATGGTGGTGGCCCAGGAACAGCTGGAACACACTGGGAGATAAGAACATACATGACTGAGCTGATGACAGGTGTAATGATACAGCCAGAAGATGGAAGATTCTCTAGATTGACTGATGCTACTGTCGCTGCCCTCCAGGATACAGGAAACTACAAGGTTACATATACAATGGCGCAGCCGCTTGTTTGGGGAAACCCAGAATCCATCGACGGATGGCCAATAGAGAATTTCGCAATCGGCCCGCCAATGTCAACATTCCCGACCGATTATTTGTGGAAGCGCGAGCCTGTTAACGAGCACTACACCGGATTCGACTACAAGTACTGGGGAGACAAGAGCTATTCATCACCGCCAAAGTGTGAACCAGGCAAAAACGTATACTACTGCGATGCCAAAGAATTCTTCAATCCTTTGAACTTATCTTATGTTGGTAAGGATGAAATCTATGACTACATGACATACAAGAACCCAACACATGTCTGCCCCAATGGCAAGGCAATGCTCCCAACAAACTTCATCGAAGGAGATGACTGGGGTCAGCTTTGTGGCGAGTATGAATGCGCTGAAGATTTCCAGAAATTCTCGTGGAGGAATTATATAGCAAACTCACAAGAATATGATCTCGTGAACTGCACAAAAGAAAACATTGGAAAGATCCAGAGCATTCCTGTCAGACTGAAATCAGGAAGAACATACAACAGGAATTTGATTTGCCCTGATCCAGAACGTTTCTGCAGGACAGTCAAACTCCAAGAAGCTTACTTCCCATCTGATCCATTCGATCCTAACTTCCACTTCTTCGATAAGAAAGACAAACCAACACCAGGACCGGAGCCAGTTATAACAACTACAACTACAACAGAAGCAGAAGAAACAACTACCACAACTTCAGAAATCGAAACAACAACAGAAATTGAGCCAGTTATTGAAACAAATACAACTACTGAATATGAAACAACAACAACTGAAACAGCCAATGAAACAACAATAATTACTTCTGAAGTTGAGCCAACAATAACAGCAACAGAAACTTATGAGCCAATCATTACAACAACAGAAACTCATGAACCAATAATTACAACAACGGAAACTTATGAGCCAATAATTACAACTTCACAAACGAATCAAACTATTGATGATGATGAAGGTTCGAAGGATGGAGGTGCAAAGGATTTTGTTAAATCCAAGACAATGATCATCATCATTTCATGTGTTGCGGCTATTGTTGCAATTTCAATTATCATCACTGTTACTCTCTACATAAAGAAGAAGAGACAGCCTGACTATTCTAGTGAATTCCTTGTTTCTTTGAATGGACTTGTTACAGCACCAATCGACATCTAATCTATCTTAAATAAATAAAATTTTTTAGTATAATTAATAAATATTATGCACAATATAACAAAAACGTGCGATATTATGCACAATATAACAAAAAGCACAATTCATATTAATATTCCTTCGATATTTTGATTTCTATGAAAAATCGTTATTTTAGAGTCACTGTGTGTAACATAATATGTGTGGGATATGTATAATAGGATTAGATTAGTTAAATAAAACTTTATTAAATAAAAAACTATAAAAATCTAAATTTTTTGCTAATATTAATAATATTAACAGTTATGAGTTGATCAGTTTTCCTAATTGGCCTCTGATGCTTTCCCCGTAGTTGTTTTCGTATATAAGAGTGCGAATCTTAAATTCTGAATCCAAGTATTCGATATATTGAGAATTCATACTTAATTCTCTATCTAAATACTTCAGCTCACCCCTTGTATTCTCAAAAACTTGAACAATGTAGAAAATTGACGCTGTGAGATTAATTTGTGTTAAATCCTTCGAAATTGCAAGCAAAGCAGGAATAATGTAGTGATATATCTCCATGAATATATCTTCTCTTCTCAGAGAAGAAAGAATAACTTTTCTGAATGCTTCAACGAAATAATTGTTATTTTGGAAATTGAAAACGAGTTTGAAGAGAACTGGCACAAATCCAAAGGCAATTAGGACTTCTGGAGTCTCAGGTGAGAATCTAAGCATCTGAGACAAATAAAGTAAAGCGTAATAATGACACATGTGGAATTTCCCATCTACAGCTTGTTTGAGGAGCTCAACAGCTGCGTACAAGAAATTTAGCAAGGTTGATGCATAGTTTTCGTCGGCCAAAGCAAGAATTAATTTCCATTTTTCAGTTTCTATCATATGTTCATTTGGATGGAAAATAGTTTCGCATTCTGTTAAGAATGTGGACGTTTTGAAGTATTTCATCATTGCTTTCAATGAAACCGCGTAAGAAATTATTTTGAAAATTGTTGCTATTCGATAAACATCCTGGCTCTGGTAGTATTCCATCTCTGTGGCATATTCAATGTGCTGAAATGACTTCAGTTCCCTGTAAAGCATTTCGTGAAATCCGAAATTGATTAAATATTTGTGTACGTTCTTCAAACGCGGATCATCTTTGCACAGCTTAACGAGAAACGATGAAACAACTGGGAAATAGCAGTGATGAACCATTCTTGGAAGGAATCCGCAGTGATCAATGATTTCTTCTGGTTTTTGATCGACAATACCAGATAAAATGCCGACAAAACGACCAACTTTCGAATAATTAAGCTCCTCAGGCATGAAAAGCTCGGCTCCGATCATTTGAAAAGTATCTGATTCTAAAAATGCAGACATAATTCTTGTATTCTGCGAGCTGAGCACTAAATATGCATTAGAACATGCTATATTTTGGTCATCACCGTGAAAACACGCGTCAATCAAGAGATTCATCCTGTTAACAAGATATGCAATGAGAGCTGGAGGCTCAGTCTGAAAAAGACGAGGAAGACCAGGATGTTCGATAACATCTGCGAAAGGAACCTGCGAACCTACTTTAATCGTGCCAGATGATCTTCTTCGCTTTTTATCTTCGATTTCTTGCGCGATTTCTTCTTTGATTACTGGTATTTTTGGATTAACTGGCGGTGGAACAGTCTTTTCGCCTTCTTGCGATTCGATTGCGTCGAGTGTTCGCGTTCCAGACATAAGCTGCAATCCAGACACTTCTTTGTCGTATTCCATGTCATTTCTGTTGGTAGCTGTTTCGATTATATCTGATATACCAGGTACTTCATCTTCAATTTTAGTTGGCTGGATAGAAATCTTGCTCTCTTCGGTATTTTCATCTAATTTTGGCTCATCTCTATTTTGTTTGATGTTCTCTTCTATTTCGTCATGCTTCGGTTCACTATCTCCAAGCATTTACCGAAATAATCGAAGACGAAATTTTAATGGATTTTTGACATCTCACTTTTTTAATTTTGATCGATTTTGTCATGTAAAAATATATTTTGTCATGTAAAATGTTCGCTTAAAATTTGTCAAGCAACTTTATTCATCTTCAAACTAATCATTATATTATTGAAAAGATTTTCATATGATGGAAATATATGATGCACTGAATCTTGTTGCATACATCATTAGTGAAATGTTCTCAGTCATTATTACAATAATGAAGAAAAGATATTTTTCTTGATTGATGAGATTTGTCAATTTAAAAATTTGTCATGTAAACTACCTGCAAAAACTTGCTTTATAGCTTGCGTATGTTATTAAAAGGAAAGAATTTGGATCCACAAATATTAACTGAACAAAAACAAAAAGAGCTCTATTTTTTTGTATCATGAAAAGCATTTGTTAATGATCGACACGAAAGTAATATCTCATAAATGACAGCATAATTATATAGGAAATGATATGAAGAATAAAACCAACTTAGGATACTTTTGATTCGTGGATCCTATCATTGAGATTTTTGTAATCTCGAGAGAAAAAAACAATTATTTGTCGTGTAAAAATCAAATTTGACGTGTAAATTTGGAAAATTTGTCGGTGTCAAAGTGTCTGTTTAAAAATTATCTGTCGATGGCTTTAGCATTTCCAAAGGCAACAGCATACAGAACTGGCGCGTACAAAACGATCGTTTACGAGGAGAAGGAAGGTAAGCAGGTCGTAGATATCTGCGAACTCGACTCTGGAAAGCTTCTCGCAAGAAAAGAGAGAGAGCGTCGCACATCTGGCTCCGATGGACCATGGGAGTGGACATATGGCTCGCCATTAGAGGAGAAACAGGAAGTTGAGACAATTGCGATGTCGTCTAAGAATCCAATCTTCTTACGCCTTGATACAGACAATGAATGGCAGTGGAGAGTCAGAAACATCCCATATCCAGCCAATTTTTACAATGTTACCGTTGATGAATCAAGGAACCAAATTGTTATTCGCACGACAAACAAGAAATACTTCAAGAGGATTGATGCCCCAGATGGTGAGAAGTTTGTTCCTGCCGCTCTCCAGTGGGCTTGGTCATATTCAACATTAGTCATTCAGCACGCGAAGCCAGCCCGTGTTATTGCAGCAGATAAGGAGCTCACCAAGTGGCGCAAGAATCTTCCGCTTCAAGAAGACAAAGATCCTGACTGCCGTGTTTAAATTTCGATATTAAGAAATAAAACTGTTAATTATACTAGCAATGGTCATTGATTGGAATGACATTAACGAAAAATACAAGAAATTAATACAAAAAACATAATTTATAACAAATAAAAAATATAAAAACAAATAATATTAAAATATTAGAACCATGGAACAGCTTCAATTGGCTGAATCTCAGGTACTGTTGCTTTGTGTATCAATTCTTCGATTCCCGAAATCCAATTTTCTGCATCGTTCAAATCAACGTTGTGGCCACGTGGCGGTGCAATATTCATGAGAACTGACTCCATTTCTTGTCTCTTCTCTTTAATGGCCTCGATTGAGTGATTTTCAACATCTCTGTCTCCAATAACAACTTCCAAGAAACTTCTGACGCATTCGAGATTCTCAGCGAGAGCATTCGCGCAAGCAGCCAATGCAACAGTGAGTTCTCCAGGTCCAGTAGGTCCTATAGACGACAGAACATTCGGAGAAAGCCTGAATGAAGAAGATTCTGGAGTTTTTCTCGCATCAAAGTCAACATGGACTGCCGGCATAATTGCTGACGTGCAGCAGAAGATCATGTGTCCGAGGATAGGATAAGCGCTGGAGAATATCTCGCCAACTAAGCTGTGTGCTGCGAAAGACCTCAAAATGTTTGGTCTAAGAGCTGATGTCGCTGTTTGTGCCATTTCTGTTAACATATATTCTCTGAATGACTGTGTTTCTTGTGTTTTGATTGTTTCTCTTCCTCTTTCGTTCAGTTCTCCGTTTGTCGTGTTTTCTTCGAGCCACTCTTCTTTAGTTTTGCCTGTGACCATTCTGAAGAGAGACTCAAGAGAAATCACATCACCAGGCAAAGAGCTTAGCATCAAATTCTTTCCGATCTCGAAAACACTTGACGCGTCCATTCTTATTGCTCTTATCTTGCTTTGATAGCTGCACTCCATCATCTGCTTGAAGAAAACAAAGATAGAAGACAAAGTTAGAACAGACTGGTGGAAGCCGTTTTCGTTCTTTGATTTCTGTATCAAAAATGTCATTCTAGGAGAAACTGATGTTGTTGCATGCATCACGAAAATGTCGTTGTCTATAATATTAAAATCGTCGTGAATTCTTATTATAGAGATGTGCGGATAATTGTCGAACTTAACTGAAATGATGAAAGGCAGGTTCTTGTTGACATCAGCGATGCTGTTTGAAAGCATGTCGTTGTATTCGTTGAGCTGCGTTGTGCTGTTTGTTGCTTCAGCAATGAACTTCATAAGTGCGCAAGTATCATTGGCGACAGCGAGATTATATAAGCTTTGCACATCGATCTGAGCAATCTCGTTTAAAGTGAAAGCAGAAACAGCTTTCTCTAGTAATGTCCATGGAATTGGATGACGCTTTCTTATCTCAATCAAGTCCAGTGTTTGTATTTGATCTGGAGAAAGTTTCGAAAGTTCTCTTGCCAAGAAAATAAATGACTTCATTCTCACGTAATCACCGAAATCAATCTTCAAGAAAGTGTTGACGAAACCGTTCAAAATGTCCATCATAACAATCTGCGTTGTCACTGAGTGCATGACACGTTTCTGGAGCAAGTCTTTGAACTCAGGAATTCCGAGTTTTTCGCCGTATAATGTTGATCTGTAGCTCATGTCGTTGAACAAGTGGTAAACGATTTCGAAGAACCAAGGCGCGCGAGAAAGCTCAACGATTTGCTGCAACCAGACACACCATATCACAGCTTGTTCGGTTGAAAACAGGTCGGCAGCAGCTTCAACAGTCTGTATCAAGCTCGGATCGTTTTGATTGACAGCAAATCTCACTAATGTAATGATTCTTGCTGCAGCAGCGTGAAGAATGTACATAGGGATCTGCTCTGTGCTTGACAAAATGTTCTTGTATGATGTGAAAGCCGTGTGGAATGCTTCAGGGGTCTGAACGAGTTCGTAGAACATGTATGTGAATGGTGCGAATTGTTTGAGATCATTGACTTTGAGTTTGTCTTGTTCAACGAGATTCTGTATTAGCGCGAAATATTCAGTGATTTGTGCTTCACCGATTCCAACTAATCCTCTTGAATCGTAGCCTATAATTGTAGAGAACTTCTTTGACATGGAGTTCTCGACCATGAAAAGAGCCTCACCGCCATTTGATTCTAGAGGAGGATTCTTCATTGGTGACTTCGATAGAATTGAAGTGAAAGCATTGATGACTCTAAAGAATGATGGATTGATGCAAGTTACATCTAATTCATCAGGAAATGTTAATGTTGGCTTTCCTAGAACTCTTTGCTTCAAGAAGAGCAAAATATTTGAGATGGTGATGATTCTTTCCTTCTGGAATATTGATATATAGAACTGGTTCTTGATTGTTTCAATGATTGCGCTTTCGGCCATGTCGATGAAATTGATTGCTGGCTCTTTTAAGCCTTTGAATGAAAGCTTTGATGCCTTGATGAGACATTCGACTATTATATCTGCTTTCAAGTCTACTTGTATCAATGGCCTTATTATTTCAAGGATGTTTGTTGGATTTTCTGATATATTGAGTTGATTGTTTATGTCTCGGACTTGTGAAATTATCGGATTCATTTCGACTTCGGAATACAAGTTTCCTGCTGCTTCATATTGGCCTAGAATTGTCAAGCTCATTGCTGCTGCCTCTCTTAATGACAATGTTGGCCTCAATAAGCCAAATATCGTGTCGTTCTGTCTGTGCGGCATCAAATATGTCAGGTTAATATTCTCGTGTGAAGTGAAAGCGACTAAAGTGTCGAACTCTCCAGTAATTGACGCAGCAAACTGTACAGTATTCGATAACAAGCTGAATCCTCTGTAGAGGAAGGCCCTGGAAATTCCATTGATCATCTGTGATAATTTTGCGTTTTCGCATTTTGACACTAAATAAGAATATAAATCTCTCAACGAGTCAATGTTTTCTTCGTTGATTATTTGCTGAAGTGTTGGATAACATAATTCGCTGCCAATGGAAATGAAGTAGCTGGAGAGTGCGAATAAAGGCTGCCACATGCTGACTTTCTTAGCAAGTAAAGCAATAATCAACGGAACGAATTCATCGGTCCAATATTCGTAAGTCAATGATTTGCACAAAACTACAATAGACTTCGCTGGATCTTCTGGAAGAGATGATCTGATCTTGTCGAGCATATCTATCCTGTATGTCGGAGATAATTGCTTGGCGAGGATTAAGTGTATTCTCAGATTCAATGAAACGGAATTCAATTCGTCCGGGATATAATCAATGACTCTCTGAATTGTTTCCGGTGGCTGATCTTTCAGGATTATTGGGAACTTTTCGACTAGGTTCTCTTTGCAGATTGGTGATATATGAGGAGACCTTAATATCTGTGCCAATAAATCTGCATAACTTCTTATAGCATCCTGATAAATAACGATTTTATCGAGCAACAAAGTAATCAATTTGTTTTGTTCACCGAAGAAAATATTTTCGATGCACTTCAGCATGTTTCTCACCAGCATCACTCCAACATTGTTAAATGGTTTGATCTCTGCTATTATTCCGATGAATTCGAAGAACTCCATCAACCTTCTTTCTATTTCTTCGTCATAATTAAACTTCAGCAAACTGTTAATCAAAATCATCGCGCGTTCGCCAACGATGTCAATAAATCTTTTGTCGTTCTTCATCTTATTGATCAATTCATCTAATGTTGCAACAGCCGAGTTATACAACTGCTGGCTGATGTCATTCTTAGTGAAAACTCTCGCGCATAAGATAGCGAAAAGCTTTCCATTGACATGATTCTTTTCGTCAACTAAATATCTCAAAACCCGTTCAACAAATTCATTCATTGCTTCCATTTCTTCATCTTTGACGAATTTAACTGATACGCAGATGAATCCGAAAGAGAATGATGTCAACGGTCCTTGTATTATCGATCCAAGTAAGCTAAACGGTTTCGTGAGTTTGTAATTTGCGTTTGCAAGTAACATGTAAAAACTCTCATAAGGATCTTTCTTCATTATCTGCTGAGAGAGCATTGAAATGAATGGGAAAGTAACTTCAACATAATGTTCGAACTCTTCTTGTGTAGCTTGAACAGCTGCCATGCATTTGTGAAGAAAATTGATGATTTCGTTTGCTTCCAAAATGTCTTCTTTTTGCTTTGAGTATAATTTTTTGCCTCTTTCTTGTTTGAACTTTCTTTCTGGATCGTTGTAGTCGTCTCTCTGCTTCCTGTCGTGTATTCTATTGCTGAGCTGGTCAGTCATGAACCCGATGAAAGAAAATGGCAATAAATCAAGAAGATAAGGAACCTGAACTAAAAAGTTTCCGACATTTATATAATCGTGAATATTCAAATTCTTGTCAACGAAATAATAAGAAATTGCAGAAATGTAATCATTAGGATCATCTTCGATATTCTTCAATCCATGCTTAATTAATTTAACCAGGAACTTGAAGTAAGGTGGCTCCAAGAATTTGGTGTATGTCAAGAGAGTCAAAACGAATCCTTTGAATACAACTGTCGGAAGTTTGTTCTTCTTCTGCAAAATCGTTGAAACTCTGATTCCATAGATAACTTGTTCCGGATTTGGTGATGTTATTGAAGCCTTTAGTGGATCCAAAATTATCTGCTTGAGTTTATCATCGCTTGGCATGTATTGTCTTAGTATATGGTAAATGGATCTTATCACTGCAGTCCTGAAAACTTCGTCTTTCGATATCAGTAACAGTTTTTCGAGAAAGTCTTCAAGGTTTTCTTTCGTGTGTTGTGTTTTCATTATACAATGAGAAAGCATCATAGTAACAACGAAATTCGATAAATTATTCCTCATGTTGTAAACATCGTTGAATAATTCGACTTTGAATTCAGGAGATTTCGTGTCGAAAACAATTTTGATGAATTTGTGGTATGTTGATGTATCCATTAATATTGGCTGCTCGAATGCTTCTGCTACACGCAAGATTAACTGCTTGTCGAAGTGTAGATCAATTAGATAAACGACGGCTGTTGTTATATCAGACAAAATCGCGAACCTGTGGTTTCCTGGTTTTCTTTCATCTTTGCACGAATCCAAGTAAAAGTTAAACAATCTGACTGCTGAGTTCAACAATAGAATCTTTTGTTCATTTGACCAAACTGAGACAACGAGCATCATAATCATCTTGGAAATGGAAGGATTGACGCAGTTTAGGTCGTCAAGGCCCATCAATAATCTTTCCATCGCTTTGAGAATAATTCCAGTTGAATCGTTGAATATGCAAACCAGCAAAAAGTAGATTGCTGAGACATTCAAATGATGATGGCTGAACATTATATATTGTACAACCTCATCCGCGAAGTTTCTCACGAGTTTCACGACGTATTTCTTTGTTAGTGCGTAGAAAGGAATCTCTGGATTATTCATAAGTTTCAAGAAAACATCGATGATCAATTGAAGGTTCGATTGTCCATTTGATGACGCGTGGCAGACTTTTTCGTGTATTATATCAATAGACATAAGCTCCCTGACTGTGAACATCTTGATGAATTGTATGAAGTTCTGCATGTATTTCAGTTTTTGCGCATTCGATTTGTTTTCGAATTCAACAATCGCGTTCGTGAAAATATCTACAATTGTTATTGACGCTTTGTCTGGTAGTAGCTTAGTAAGTCGTCTGTAGAATCCAATTCTCTCTGGCTGTGGGCCGAAAGGTGTAAATATCTTTTCAGGTGACCAGCAGTATTCATAGATTTGTTGCGAGAATCTTAACTCTCCGCCGTACAAATTTTTGATTTCCTGGATGCATTTCTTTGCAAGATATAGAACGGGCATGTAATGGGATGTCAGAGAATTGCATATATGATTTAATATTTGCGAAAGCAAAACTTCGTTCTGAGAAAATTCGTGGATAAACTCTCTGTGATGTATTGATGACAAAGTCAATTGCAAACTATGAGAAATGTGCTCTAATATTGTTATTCCCTCCGATTTCTTGCATATTATCTCTGTTATTCTCTGTATTATTCCTGGTGTCAAAACAAAATCGAATTCTACACCGCAGCCGATAACCAATGAAATTCTTTCCAAGTATAAAACATCATCAGCTGTATCGATTTCTGCCATGGAATGTATTGGAATTTTGACATTTAATTTTTCTGTTTGCTGGTGCAATACTATTCTCACTGGTGTAGACAGTGGACAAACGATGTCGTAGATCATCATAACGAACTCTTTGTGAGTCTCAAGTGTCTGCATTGAAAGCCAGTTTTTGAGGAATTCCCCGAGAACGTTGAAGAAATGCGTCTCAGATGCAGGCATGTCTGTAAGTTGAACTAGAAGACTCCTTACATAGTCAAGCATGATGCAGCCGGGGAAGAATCTGTTTAGCAATGATAAACCGGTCAAAATAGAAAACATGTGTGTTTGTGGTGAGAAATATGCTAAAATTGTTACTATAGTTTTGTCGACAACTTTTTCTGTTATTCCGTAGTGTTTAACTGTGTCCAAGAAAGACACCAATATATCTGTAGCTATCTGAGCTATATCAGACCTGTTTGCCCCGACAACACTCAACGTGCACAAAAAGTATAAGTCGAAATCTCCTCGTGCGAAGAATGGAGCGAAAAGTGAATTCAAATGATTGACATAACCGTTGACTGTCTGGAAGAAAGAGTCGAAAGCGAAGCATTGAAGTAAGAGAAAAACTGCTGATTTGACAATCGGCTGCAAATGTTGTCTTTCTATAGAAATGTTGTTGTAAATAAAATCGAATACATTTGTCAGAAAAGCGAATATGTTTCTGTAGTCGTCATCATTTTCATTCGCGTGCAGAGACAACTGCTGCATGATAACAGATAAATTGAACAGTAAATCTGGTATTTTGACCATCAAAATGAAACCAGGAGAAAACTGAGGCTGCAAAAACATCGGCGTCAAAATCGTTGCGTCTTCAATGACTTCTTTTGCTGTCTCTGAGTCTAAAACAGACAAAGACTTGAAGTATGAATAGAAGAACTCTTTGCGTGCATCATTGGATTCTTCAACCCATGTATTAGGAAGATCTCCGACGATAAACTTGTGACAGATTTTGGCAGCTTTTATAACTGTTTGCGGATTGTTTGATTTCAAGGCTGTTTCGAAAGCTGGCATGAAAATGTCAATGGCCTCAGCATCAGCTTCTTGGCTGAAGTAATCCAAGAACGCGCAAGCTGCTTGTTCTTTAGCTGAATCTCTTATATCGTCGAAAGAAATGATGCGTGAATGCATTCGTGAATTTCGTCCTTTTCTCTGCGGTAATTCTGGATGCAGATTCATTTCAGCGTCTATGAAGTCTTGGGCTGTTTTTAGAGCTGTTGATTGGTTCGTCATCCATTTCGTGTTCGAAAAAATCGCTGTTACAATGACTTTGAAGTAAAACAATGTCAGAGAGCCAAAGAAAGTGTTTGAAGCTCCCGTTTCTTTTGGTGTGCCAATCCTAAACGTTAATAATGACCAGAGATAGAATAAATGTGATTTCAAGAAAGATCTAGAATTAAATGTGTGAACTTTTTCGTAAGTTAAGCTCATCATCATTGCTACGACATATGCTATGATTGTATATGAGTCCGGTGGATCATTTTGGTTACGTTCTCGTGATAATTTGTCCAAAATATTGATAAATGGCAATGTTATCATTCTATCATTGGAAAAGTGGACAATGAGTGCAACAATTACAGAAGCTATCATTTTATATGATGAACTCGGTAATTCTTGGAATGAAAGAATGATTTTTTGGAAAGTATTTGTTAAATCATATTGGTGATGTCTTTCTGGCCTCGATGGTAAGAAATTTTCGTTGCTTGATGGTTTGTAAAGCGACAGACACATTAATTTGTAACAAGCAAGGATCATAAATTTCACCCATGTAAATATGAAGCTAATAATGTAATTGAATAAGTATCCTTGTTGTGAATTCGAGTCTAATTTTGATTCTGCTATATACAAATTGATCAATTTTGGTTTTAACTGGAAATAATAAAAAGCAATCGAATTTAATTTAGATTTGATTTCATCGACCTTCGCAAGCTGTTTCTTATGATAAGCATCTGCTAATTCCGCAGAATTAAAGACTTTGTAGTGAACAATTGTGTATAATTCTTTATCATATTGTGTATAATTGTTTGATGAGCAAATTTGATCAATGAAGTAAACTTTTTCGTCTGGATTTGGCTTATTCGGTGATTGCAAGTAAATTGGCTGTAATTCATTTAATTCTGCAACTAATGACTCAATAGACTGCTCCAAAGCGGTTATAAGTGTAAAAATATGGCAGCTTGGACCTTTCTTTTTGTATGTCTCGGTCAAAGTTCCCGAAAATCTCGTTATTGAGTCATTAATATAAGGAAAAATTTCAGTTCTGCTTACTCGCTTTTGAATGCTCGAAATCATGTTTATTATCCTCAGCTGTTGAGGAAACTGGTCCTCAGAGAAGACCAAATCCGCATAATAATAAATATAATTCCAAGAAAAGGAAGTAATCATTTCATTGTATTTGTAACGCGATGCCAGGCTGAAGAGCTGAGAAACAAGCTCGGATTGTGGGAAAATTGTGTTTGTGTAGAGTAATCGTTGATTGTTTTGCATTTGGTATTGGTTATTTATCTGTTTGATGAAATTAAGCCAATTAGAAAAGAATAATACTAAGCCTGTCGATGGGCATTTAATCATTTCTTGAAAAATAGCGTTAAAAACTTGAATATATTCGACTGGTAAAGGAATTTTTGACTTAAGGATGTTTGAAATGGTTTCAGCGATGAATAGTAAGTTCGAATAATGAATTGAATTCTTTGTTCTCGATATTTGAGAAATAATCTTGAAAAATTCTTCAATTCTATGCGTGCTTTTGTCTGTTCCCATATCCATAGATATGTAGTTTGATACGGGCAACAAGTAGAAGCATGGTGTTGTTGAATAAAACGTTGTTATATTAAATCCGGATTTTGCTTGTTTGTAATATTCTTCTAAATACGACATTATATGAGGCGATCCTTCGTTTAGCAGTGTCTGTTTCACTTTCAGATTAAGAGAAGCCGAAAATAATCGTCCTGACTGTTGAAATAGAGAAATGTTTGGAATTTTCGCTGGATCTACTTCAAAAATTATAACAAACACGAAAGACAGGTAACATGCTAGTTCCCAGTCTTTATCTTTTAGGTTTCCTGGCTTTTTCAGCAACAGATTTAAGTAGTTTTGTATTATCTCTTCTACTTCTTTGATATTCTTAAACATAAATTCGATATGTTTAGACTTGAGGGACTGAGATAACTGCTTGATCATAGTATGGTCATTTTTAGTGAAGATTTTAGTCAATGACTCCATACTAAAATGACTTCCTCAATCTATTCTATGAACTCCCTCAAATTGTTAATCTTTCTTTTTCACTATTTATATCTATTTTGGGACTAATAGCAATCTATTAAATATCATTCTTCGTCATTTGTCTGCCATCTATATAGTTTTTTCCTATTATAATAGAACCAGATACAAAAATATCAATTCAAAAATCAATGTCTTGCTTCTAACATAAAAATGTCTACAACCTTCCATTTTTCATCATTATCTTGCATACTATCTGGTTTTCTCCTATTATAATAGCATTAAATATAAAAAATTAATTAACTTATCTTTTCTAACATATAACAAGTATCCATCCTCCATTTTTCATCATTATCTTGCTTTGTGTTTGACTTTTTCCTATTATAATAGAATGAAAAAAAAAAAAATATAAAATCATATGTCAACACTTTGTTTTTAACATATAACAAACTTATATTCATCCATTTTTATCATTTTCCTGTCCTATATCTTGTTTATACATATTATTATAGTATCAGATAAAATTTGATAAATACCAATAATCAATTTATGGTTTTTAATCATGCCATTCAATTCACTAGCTATTACCTTATTACCAAGTAACAAGAAAGCAATAAATTTATTATTTATTTTCTTTGTGAATATAAAGTTACTAACTATTTAACTAGACAAAGAAAAATGGTATTTTAGTTCAAATTATACAGATATACAGCAATAAAAATAGTAAAAACAATATTATAGAATAACATATTATCCGAAAGACAATAATTCCCTTGTATCAACTGAAGGAATGATCCATCCAGCTGGACAGCAGCAGATTGGATCAGCAAAGAAATCGATTTCTGTTGGATCCATTCCACAAACTGCTCCATTCTTAATTTTGAGATCTACGACAGAAAATATATTCGTAATCTCGTTTCCATTAGGTATATCGATCAGCTCATTCTTCAGAGTCGGCTGAGGAGTCTGCGAAATATTAATCGGACTTGAAGGATATTCTGGGCTTGACTGAGAGTCTGAGTTTATATTATTATAGTTAGAGTTCAATGGGTTCAATCTAATGGTCCAAAAGCGTTGTTCCAAGTAATTTCCTCTTAAAAATGGTATCGCTTCGATAAGATCCTTTTTGTGCTGCGTGTTTTGAACTATAACATAGCCTAATTTTGCGAGGACACCATTGATATTTGATTTTGACTTGTCAGTGAGAATTCTTAATTGCTTAACGTTGATTCCTGTGTATCCATTAAGCCAGCAAACGCCGCAAACGAGGCATCTCTTCCAATCGTCTTCATCATTTTTAATGCAAAACTTTCTGAGTTCTTCTAAAATCAAATCAAAAGTATCCATCCTCTTGAAACGCTGATATCTCATCTTATCAGAGCAAAATGTGCTGCGGAGTTCAAGGTAACGCTTCCTATCAGCTTCAACTAAGAAATCAAGGAAAGGGATTTTATCCATTTAGAAAAATAATTTTACTTTTCAATTGTTGTAAATAGATTCAATGTGAAAATATTTATCCTCATATGCTTGATATCAGTTATCTAAACAGGAATATCGAATAAAAAAACAAAAATATTTTTGAATCGAATTAATGGGAATACATCTAAATAACATAAATTTAAAGTTATTTTAAATTAGCAAAAATTTTGCATTGAAATTATTTGAATACTTTAACAAATATTTGAGAGTAATTGTAAATTCATAACTTTTCTGAGAAATAATTTTCGCAGTTTGATTGTCGTTGAAAATATTTTGTCATAATCATTTCTTTAATATGAAGCTAATAGTTATTTAATTGATAATTGTTATGCGTTGAAATTTTCTGTTCTGCGAAGAAAATATTTTTTCATCGAATATCCTATGCTTATCTAATTGATAATTTTTACTAAATTAAATTTGTTTTTCGTTGAAAATCAGAAGTTCTTTTTTTGAATGTTGAATTTCTGTAGGTTATGCTGCTATTTTACGGTCAAACTAATGAGAGGAGACACTTCTTGAAATGCATTCTTTCTATACATCTAATCTGTTTTTTGCGTAGCAAATTCCTTGAATCCACAACATTCAAAAAAATAATATCTCATAAAATCAAATGTTTTGATATTCCATGGAAACATTCATAGTCCACAAGATCATTTGAAGATGGCAAAGGTTATCATTTTTGGTCAATGATATTATCTTTGATATCTGATAATGAATATGGAGCTCTTGCATTAATGGAATTTATTATAGGTGATAATATAAACCCATCTATGCAAGAAAACCTGTTTAATTAGATTATTCATTACTTTCCTTCAAACTTATTAGATTTTGCTAAAACTGACAAAATAATGAATAAGTATTTGCGTTAACTATTTGAATATGCTCTGAATTTGACTATTTACTCAATCTAATCTGAAATCCAATTCAAATTTCAATCTACAATGTAAGATAGCATTCAGTAATATATGAAGTATTTTATATTTGGATAAAATATATGTAATTACATATGTCAACACTTATAATAACAAACAAAAAAAAAGAAATATATTTAATAAAACTTTTAATTTGATTTTATACTAAAAATTACTACATAACTATAATATTATTAGACAGCTTATGTTATATTTTATACCCCAGTAGGTATTGCATGTAGATGTTAAAATAAAACAATATATGCTAACGACATTGAAGCATTTTCTGAATGAGTATGTGTTAAATTTGTCCAAGAAGGGGCAATAGATGAATTTCTATGTTTGGTTGAATCGTTAGAATGTTAAGAAGATTTTTGACATTTGTCAAAAAAATAATGAATGTATTAAAGAAGTTTGATATCTTTCCAAAATACACAGATCCAGATGTCAAGGTTAAAACTAACAGTGGTGCCATCCTCTCGTTAGTGGCAATGGCATTCATGGCCGTTTTATTCCTTCACGAATTATACAGATTTATATTCCCACGCGTTTATGAGGATATTGCAGTTGATTCTTCACGTGTAAGTCTTCAGAGATTAATGTCAATCAACTTTAACATCTCAATTCAAGTTCCATGCGGTAAATTATTTGTTTCAGCTTACGATTCAGAAGGAAATGCCCTTGAAACACAAATGCACGATATAAAACAGCAGCGTGTTGATGAAAATGGATTCGCAATCGATAGCAAGAACTTTATTTCGCTTAAGAGATCTGAAAAGAAGAAACAAAAGAAAGATGCAAAGCCAGAATCATACTGTGGCTCATGCTATGGAGCATTGCCAAGAGATAAATGCTGCAACAACTGCGAAGATGTGATTAATGCTTTCAAGCAAAAAGGCTGGGGTATTGATGGAATTGATCGTTGGCAACAGTGCGTTGATGAGGGCTACGCTAATCTCGGCAAAGAAAGCTGCAACATTTACGGTGAAATCGGAGTTCCTCATATATCTGGTTTCCTTTATTTCGCTCTTGGGGAGTTCAGGATTGGAGATAAGCGTCCAGTAGATATTTCCCGCCTGTCTTCTAAATACAATCTTTCACATACTATTCATTATCTCGAATTTGGACCACGTGTTAACCAGGAGCTCGGCCCACTTGATGGACTCACAGTGCTTCAAGAAAAGAAGGGTCTCATGGTTTATAATTACGATCTTGAAGTAGTTCCAACAAGATGGTTCTCAAAGAGAGGATTCCCAGTTTCAACATATAAATTCCACCCAATGATCACACAGAAGAACCTTACAGAAAAGACGTCGCGTAATGTTCCAGGAATCTTCCTGAATTACAATATTGCACCAATTTCTTTGGTTCAATATGAAATTATTTCTACTCCATGGAAGCTTATCACATCAATTTGTGCTATTGTTGGTGGATGCTTCACTTGTGTTTCTCTTATAGATCAATTATTCTTCAGAACACTCTCATCCTTAGAAGGCAAGAGACAAATCGGTAAGGCTGAGTAATTTTTGTCAATAATATTGAATTTTTATATAATAAATTATTTCATTTTAATTCAAACCAATATTTAGCTCATAGCAAGCTTTCACAAATATATATTTGGCTCATTGATAATTATTTTCCTTATTATACAATTCACCAAAATAGATTTTTTGAAAAATTAATTAATATAGTTATTTAACTCATGGTAAGCTACATCTAAGATATTTTATACATACTGATAACAACTTTATTAATGATTCATTAGTTATAATAGAATTATTGCAAAAATAAATTATTGAAGTTATTTGGCTCATCATAAATTGCGAAAAGCCTAGAAAAGAGGAGCATGTTTCAAAGCATTTGATTTTTTGTTAATATGTCATTCATTAATGTAAAAAATTAAGAAAATTAAATTTTATTGGTGTTTAGCTTTTTATAAATTGAGAGCTAAATAAAAAAGAGAAGCATATCTCAAATCTTTTGTTATTTTTTTCATAAATCGCCCATCATTGCGCAATAAATTTGGAAAATCTGATTTTTATTGGTGTTTAGCTTTTTATGAATGTATATAATCTGAATATAGAAGAATGCATCTCAAATCAAGAGATTAATGTCCAGATCCTATGCCTAATTTTAGAATTATTGAAGGTTTTCCTTAACAGATATTATTTAGGCCTCATATTCAACATATATCTTCTGCTAAATGTGTTATTCATTATCTGATTCTAAATAATCCCGGGATAATAAATTCAGAAAAAAGAATGTTGTAAAAATGCCACTGCATGGTCTCTCTGTTTTTATATAGTGTTTTGGGCAGATTTCACTTTTTGCTAATAAACATATTGTCAGTCTCAATGGAATTTTATAAATAAGAATTAATTCTTTACATCAATCAATATTTTTTTCGTTTTTGTTATGTATTGGCGTGAATGATGAAGTGTAATAAATAACGACCTCACAAAAATCTTATAAAAAATTTATTATGTCGAAGTACATAGAAGCTTACAGAAAGTATTATGATATTAAAGATCTCGACGCCAGCCAGGTGGGCACCCCAGCGATGCCAATCCCGAAGTTTTCGTCCACTGAGATCATGAATTTGTGCAAAGTAACTCGCACTGATCTATCAAATGACACTTCTCTTTTGAATCTTACAGGCGATTTCGTCATTGTTGGCGATTTGCATGGAAATATTCGTGATTTACTTAGAATTTTCAGCTTAGCAGGCTCACCAGGAAAAACAAAATATCTATTCGTCGGTGACTACGTCGACAGAGGCAATTTCTCTATCGAAGTCGTTACGCTCCTCTTCGCCCTAAAGCATGAGTACCCGCAAACCATATTTTTACTCAGAGGAAACCATGAATTCGAAGAAATGAACGGAATTTATGGTTTTCGTGAAGAGTGCCTCAAGGAATATGGACTTGATGTATACGATGCTTGCAATAAGTGTTTTGCTCTTTTGCCATTTGCGGCCATCTTGAACAAACAAATTTTTGTCGTTCATGGAGGCTTAAGTCCAACACTTCTCGATACATGCCAGCTCATGTGCATCCCTAAGCCAGTTATTACATACAAATCTACAGCATATGAACAACTCGTCACGAACATCGTCTGGAGCGACCCAACAACAACAGTTTCTAACTTTGGCCCATCAACACGTAAAATGGGCTGCGTTTTTGGCATCCAAGCGCTCAAGAATTTCCTCTCCTACAATAAACTTCAAGTTATGATCAGAGGACATCAATGCGTTACGAACGGTGTTGAGAAATTCGAAAACGACCACCTTTACACCGTTTTCAGCTCAAGCAACTACTCAAAGAACACACCAAACAAATCTGGAATTATCAAGGTTGTCAACAAGCACATCAAATGCTTCAATTTTCCACCAATTCCAATTCTCAAGCGCAATGAGGCCGTTTTCGAGCAGCTTTCTCAAGAAGTTCGCCCAAGAAAGAATTCATTCACAGCCGGCTCTCCAATTCTCGCAATGCGCCAGACACCACAAAAGCTTGGATCTTCCAGGACTGAATCATCACCAAACTTCAACTCATCACCACTCGTAAGAGATTCCAAGACGCCAAGGCCAGTTCCTGTGCCACTTAGCATTTCACCACTGAAAACGTCTCCTCCATCAGCTGATTATTCGGCACGCTCACCAACATCAATGAGGTTATCTCCACGCGGTGCCGGAGACGAAACATTTACACCAAAGAAGTATCCTATTCCAAAAGGAAACAAATAAGATGTTGTTAAATCTATCCATTTTCTGTTTATTTGATCAATTTTTATACTAAAACTTGATTTATGATCTAACTCTTGCTCATACAAAAAACTCAAGACTCATACTGATACACTTGATATTTTTAAGACGACATTACAAATCAAAATTAAAATTCAAAAATTAAATATTGATTTATTCTAAATTATTTTGATGATAATATAACTTCTGTATAAAAATTAAATAAAATCATTAATTAGTTTGTCGATTTGTTCATTATTTTATGCGAAAAAAACGATTTTAATAATAAAAATTATTGAAAATTATCAATGTAAAAGAAAAAATGTACTTTTTCCATATGATTTTTAGAGAAATTCCTAAATTTACTTTGTTATTCCAAGAGATTTTGGAGGCTACAAGGCCTAAGGAGTAAAGATTCGCATGAAACGGGGTTTATTTATTAAATAAACCCCGTTTCAAATAAGGAAAAAAGCTGTTTTGTTAGTTATGTGTTGTGTAAAATATGTTTAGTTTCTGGCTGGGGATGTTGTCCTCTTTGTTGCGCCTGGGGAGGAAGAGCGGTCGCTTGTGTGGATTTCGCTGTAGTCGCGAACTGTCTTCTTCTTGGCTGTCTTGGCCTGGGCAACTGTGGACATTGTTGTTCTCTGGTCCTTGGAGAGGATGAGATAGATAATGCCGCCGAGGACGACAATAACAAAGATGTAGAGGATGGCAGAGCCGATTGTTTCCTTGTAGTTGGTGTATTCGAAGATCTCAACTGTCTCGTTAAGGAGGAGGGCGGAGTAGTTCTTACCGTCAGCAGCTGTAACAATGGCAAAGGCATCCATCTGGTAGGTGTTAGCTTCCATGTAGGAGGCCCACTGGATGATGCTAACTTGTGTTGAGGATTCCTCGCTGCTAATGTGGGCTGGGTAGCCGTATGTTGTGTAGTTGGTGACTAATTCTCCATCTGTGTTGTAGAAGTGACCAAAGACTGTCATGATGTCCAATTCAGCAGATGACAAAGCCTTGAATGTGGAAACAAGACGGATGACCTCTGTGGAAAACGGGAACCTCTTATCTGGATAATCAATTAAGAGGCCACGAGCGTCAAGTGAGTCCTTTGGAAGTGGCGGGAGGAAGGCGTGTGTGTTTGGATCGTATGCTCCAAGGACTTCCTCCTCGGATCTGGCAAGTAATAAGAATGCAAAGAACATAAACTAAAAATTACATAAACCGGCCAAACTTGTTTTTTATCGTACGAAACCATTCGTCACTTTTTACTAACACAAAAATAAAATCTTTCGATTTCACTTTTAATAACATCTAATTAATGCAAATATTCCATTTTCTTCATCAAAATTAATGAAAGTCGATTATTGAAATATTTTGACATCAAATTCGATTTTTTGTATATTTATATTTAGACTTTTTAGACTAAATTTTTATACATAATTTGGTCTAAATATGTTGTATTTAAATAGTCACAATCAAAATTAAAGTTATTAAATTATCGACAAAATTAAATTTAGATAAAAAATCTATTTTTCATATGATATAAATATATTTTGAGGAAATAATATTATAGGCAAAGTGACAAAGCTTAATAATGATTATTTTTTTTAGAGTTTTTTTTGCAAAAATTATGTCACTTTTATAAATAAGGTTATTTATATAAATAACCTTATTTATAAAAAATTTTAAAATGCATGTAGGTGATGAAGTAGACTTTTTAGGCATGAAATCAATTATCAGGTATATTGGTCCACACGAGAAGAAACCAGGTACATGGGTAGGTGTCGAATTACCTAAACCTAAAGGCAAAAATAATGGAACAATTCAAGGAAAAAAGTATTTTGAGTGCCAAGAGAACCATGGTGTATTCGTACAAGAGGAAGTTTTCTTGGGAGCTGTTGAAAAATCACGACAACAAGCTTTAGCAAGAAATCAATTAATTAAAAGCTCATCAGGGCCTTCATCACCTTCAAATGTTACACCAACGAAAAGTACAGATTCAAGCCAGCCATCGCCTATAATCAGATCCCCACCTTCACCTTCTACTCCTGAAGATAATAAAATGGATTCAAAATCTTCTGATCTTAGCATGATTACTGACTCATCAACAGAATCAATTTCAGAATTAGCACCAATTTATGAACAAATTGAGAAAGCAAAGGCAGAGATCGATACACTTAAACACAAATATACTTCAGAAAAGCAAAAATATGATCAAGCAAAGACACAATTCAACACTATTAAGCAGCAGCATATGGAAAGATGCTCAAATTTCCAAGTACAGCTTGAGCAAAAATTAGATCAAATAACTCTTGAAGGATTGCGCCAAAAAATACAAAAAGAGGAACTCATATACGAGTACCTTAAGAAGGAGAAGGAATTGCAAAAAATAACAATGTGCACATCTTCGAGATCTCAAATTGAAGCGTTAGAACACATAGCAGAGGAGCACAGACAGTTTGAAGAGAGTTTATTAGCTATATCCAAACAATATGAAAAAAGCTTGGAACGCGAGTCTAAAATCAAGAAAGATTATGATAATAAATTAATAAATTATCAAAATCAGATTCAAAAATGCATTGCTCAGCAAAATTCCATGGAAGAAGTCCTCCAACAGTTTAGAAGTCAAAATGAATCAGGTTCAAGCCTACAACTTGATAAACAATACAAAAATCTTGCGATTCAACTTGAAAAGACGAATTTTTCAATTAAATCGCATGATCAGTCTAAGGCAATAGCACTGGCGCAGAGACAATCTATAAAAGACTTCATACCTTTAATGAAAGAATTTTCGAAAGAAATCTTCGTTCCAATCGTTATATCCAAGCGCCTTGAGCAAAAGATACCATTGCTATCTCCACAGAACGAAGTAACAGAGCAATTGCTTCATTTTTGTAAGATTACAATTTTATTCTTGAATTCTGATATAGTCGATAATCCTTCTATAGATACACTTATCAAAGAACTTGAAAGAATAGAAAAAGAAGTCTCAGAGTTTAAGATTCCTAATATTGATTTTGATGGAATTATTAATGAATTGCAAAAATGCACTCCACACTCTGTGAGCCAAGCAATAACATCTCATCTCATCCTTTCTTATGCTTATAGAGTGAAGGACACAAATTTGAAGTCAGATTTACGCCAAATCGCCAAACTCGTGAATGGAATCATCCATCCACTTGTCTATCCTAAATACCACGATGACTGCGATTCATTGGCCATAGAACTAAGAGATATTCTTAGACAAGCAGAAAAATCAGAAAAAGTTGTTGTCAACAATTTAGAAAACAAAATATCCATTATTCAGCTGTCTCCTGTTAACATTCCAACAGCAAATTTGATCAGAAATCCAAATAGAGGTGATTCAGATTCGCATTTAGTATTTAAAGAGCATGAAATGATGCCAGAACTTAGGAGACGAATGCGTGATGCAGAAGCTCTTTGTAAGACCTACAAAAACCACATTCGTTCTCTCAAATCTTGTTTATAAATTATTTTTTCTATCCATTTAGTATAAAAAACAATAAAATCGCAAATACATATAATAACAAATGACAATATGATTCCATTCACAAGAATCATATCATTTGAATATTATTCTTCTTCAAATACAGGTAAAATCTCTGCAAGTTGAGCATCTATAGTTTCTGACTCCCCATCCAATGCTTGTAGCGGCTCTGGGTCAATAGATTCTTTGATGACACCTAAAGGCAATTTCTTGATAATGAAAATAATACAATTAAGAAGAAAACTAGTGAATTCAACTCGGTTAAAATCTAAAACAGAAATAAGTTTGTTAGTTATATCTATTATTGGCAACTGCGTGAATAATTCTTCAGTCGTCAATTGAATGATTCGTGACATCAATATACAAGCAGCTTCACTGGTTGAAAACTGAGTATCAAACATTACATGCATGATATCATCAAACAGTGGCTCAGGGCCGAAAAATTTTGGAATATAATCTGGAGCTCTTTCTAATAAATGACTCAAGAAGGTGAGAATATCTCTAGCAAGATCTGGTCTTGCTGCCTGCAAATTAGTTTGCACGCGTTCAAGAATAATGAAATGAGGATCCATAATTATTTCTATCGGGAAAACAAACAGTGCGGAATTGAGAACATTGTAGCCAGCTGAAACATCCATTTCTAACTCACTAAATAGCAGGTGTAGGACCTGATTTATGTGAAATGATTGATTATTAATATATAAATCTATAATTGGTTGAACATGATGAGATAATAACCATGCAAGGATTTCAAATTTTCCAGATTGGACACTAGTATCTGTATAGTCTCCAATATTGTAAGTAATAAAAATCCACAATGCATCAACATGATCATCAATTATTTCTGGAATGAATTCTTGAATAGCTGTCATGTATTTGACATCAGATGGGTCTAAAGCTCGCGAATAAGGAATAAAATTATCAAAATATTGCAAACATGTCTTTGGAGACTGTACTGATAACGTAGCAACAAATTGACGACAGCTTTGAGCAACAAATACATCTTGGCTTGCCAGAATTTGATGCCATTGTGCAATGTTGGCTTCATCAAGTAAAATTGAAGCGTGGTGAGGAAAAATTTCAATAATTTTATCCAAAATCAAGATTGAAGTGCGTAAACATATGTCATTCACAGGAAATAGCTGCAATAACATATAAATTATAGATGGATCATCTAAAATCTTGAGTCTTTCTTCTGTAACATCGTATAAAACTGCATACATTTCATCTAATATAGAAGCTAGCGAAGTTGCTCCGCTTTCCATTGAGAGTTCAATAGATTTGATATAAGTATCTAAAAAAAAGACATTGCGGGGCGGATTGATTCTTACTACATCGATATCAGGCCCAGTTTCTCTACTGAGATTGCTTTCTGAGTCTGCAGGTTTATAGTCCTGCATTTTAAATTTTTAATTTACTTTGATGCAGAATAAATATCAGAAAAATTGAATCAAAAATAATCCCATAAATTTTTGTGATTATTGTATTATTTACATGCCAAAAGTAAAAAACAAATACTTTACGTATGAAAATATTAATCACTCTACATGTCAAAAAATTTAGAATTGCCATTTTTACACGTCAAGAACATTTAAATACAATATTTTACATGTCAGAATTCTAGAGTTTTTTTGCCACTTTTCAGAACGTTATAAAAGAATTATGCAATCGCGTGAAACAGGCTACAAGGCTTTATTTAAAGATAAAGCAACACCGAAAGACAAAGTGTCTCATATAGAGTTAGAACTGTGGCTTGAAAGAAATCTTAGAGAAAGAGCAAGAAATTCGAAACGTGGAAGCGAAGAAAGAATCAAAATCTTCGTTGAAATGTTGGAGAAGATTGCTGCTTCAGATACTGTTTTCGGGTGCTTTATTGATCGCGCGCTCATCGATATTACTGCAGAAAAAGAAACAGCTCCAACAGAAGTTCAAGCATTACAGAAATTGATTGTACAAGAACAGCGCTTAAACCAACTTAAAACAGAAACACAAGAAATTGAAGCCGAAAATGAACAATTAAAGAAGCAATTAAATGAAATTCAACACCACATTGAAAGAAGACAACAAGAAGTGACAGACTTAGAAGCTACAATGCGTCAGAGATCCGATCTTTTCGAAAAACAGCGCCAGCTCAATGAACAGATGAATGAACTATTTAAAGTCTTCGATGATCCATTAATTGTCCATGAAGAGAAAGTAGAAACAGATGCACCTCAGATTATATCACTTAGAAGCCATAATGAGTCTCTTCGTGAAAAAGTCTTATCAATTCAAAAATGCATCGCTATTGCTGAAGAGGAAATAGAGACGATCAAATCTATTAAATAAAACTTTGTTTGTATTTTATCAAAACCACAAATTTAGCAAAAGGATATTTATCAAATTTAATTTATCTTCAAAATATCAATGTTTTCATACACAAAACGCCCAAAAACCACTAAGGCTTTCATAATTAGCGATGTTATAAAACATGATTTTGACATGTAAAATTATACTTGTCAAAAATGGATGGAACTGAAGACATTGCATCATATGAATCGGAAGTTATAGAAAATGTCGAAACACGATCGTCAATACTCAGTGTTTTCATTTATGTCATCCTGCGGGTCATATCTCTATTCATTTTTTTGACTGTAGCTTTATTTATTAAAGATCCACGACTTGTACTTGCAATTGTTATTGGTAACAGACTAGTTATCTTTTTTGTCAACAAAAACTTCAGTGGGTTGCAGTTAGTTGGGCTAAAATGGGAATTATTGTTTACACCAAACGAAAAAGGAAATTTCTTAGAATATTATATTAGACCAGAGCTATCAATACCGAATTCTTGCCAATCATACACTTTTTGGCTAGGATTTTTTGTTTCAATGATATTTTGGACTTGTATGTCCATTTTCTTGGTTATATTCTTCGAATTCTCCAAATCATTAGCATCATTCCTTAGTTGTTTGTTAGATATACTTAATTTTTATTTCTTTGCTCAAGCTTTAGCTCACCAAAAACAATTAAATGATTCCAAACCAATACGTGTATTAGAATCTTCATCATCTGGTGAAGCTGAGCCATAGATTCAATAATATTTTTTCGAATTGTTGTATATTTATTCCTAAACATAGAGATTCTATCATTCTATCTATCATTGATAAATCCGAGCTTTTTGATTATCAAATTTGCTGAAAAATGAAAATATTCAATAATATTCAATAATTTTATTAATCTTAAGTTTAAAGCAAAGCAGTATCAGTTTTCATTCCATTATAGCATCATAATACTAGATATTTCGAAACCATTGGTTAAATATATTGCATAATATTAAAATCACATATGTTATATGAATATATGATTAAATATGTCGAAATGGAAATCAAAAAATAGTCTCTAAAGATAGTATTTATAAATTCTATTTGAAAATGTAATTAAATTATTTTCTAAAAATTCTTAATAAGGTTTTCATCAATTCCAAAGAACCGCCTGAATACTTGTGTTTCACATAAACCAGCAACTCTAACTAAGTTTGCTAAGTAATCTTGTAATTTTTCAGCGCGCTTTTCTACAAACTCCGTTTCAGTATTTCCAAATAACTTTTTAGGTGGGAATTGTCTTAAATATCTCGATTCTGAAAATGTCGGCCTAATTTGTGCATCAAATTCTTGTAATGCGGAATAACGCTTTTGAACTGTATGTGTACAAACTACACTATCCTTCTGGATTCCAACTTCGATGGTGTAGAATGTTGCTTTGAATTCTTCGTTATATTCGAATTTTTCGATTGTCAAATACATCGGCGGAATGGATATAGCAAGATTCAATTGGGCCGCCTTTTTCTGTGTCAACTTAATTATTGGGATTTCATTAGCTTTTTGAGATGTATGAGTCATTCGAAATGAATTATGACATGTAAACTATTAGCAATCATGTTTTTGGCGTTTTTGTATGTAAAATGCCATGTAAAATAATCAATTTGTTATGTAAATTTTAGCTTTTTGACAAGTAAAAAAAAATTACGCTCATCATAAGAATGGAAACACTAAATATCAACATACTTATTTTATAATACAAAAAATGCCAATACTCGTAATGAAAAATACAGGAATTAGAAAAAATATTTTAACAAAAAAATATACATTCAGTTTTTAATTTGAGTCAGATGGGTCAATAACAAAAAGAAAATACATGCTATACCGGCGATGATCATTGCTAGGTAAATTTTGATCGCATGAAATCTGAAATCTTCCGCGGTATTTGAATGGGATATATAGAGGGAATTCAGTCTTATCAGCTAAACTTGGCCTAGCATCGCATAACAGCTCAGCATTGTACTGATTTGTCACGAAAACAGCAAATTTAATTCTTATGATATTCGCACAAGTGTTGTCGTTTGTTCCTGGGCTTGCTCCTTGATAATAGATGTAGGCGCGAATATTAGGAAATGAATCATATATTAATAAAGTGCTTTGATCAAAAATAATGCGATAAATGTTAAGGCAGTCATAAAAAGAAAAAGTTTCAACTCTTGTTGATACAAGTTCGACAGATTTTAAGAATCTATTGGATTTAAATGCATCTTGACGCAGTGTTAATCTATTGATATATAGAGACGTAATCCTTGTGTTTTGGAAACATCCAATATCTATTGTTCTGATTTTGGTTATTCTAAATTCGCCTCTAAGTGTTGTGTCTCTGATCCTGATGATCCTAGAAAAGTACAAGAACTGAAATCAAAAGATTCCATTGATGAAACACCGTAAAATGCTTAGGTACCAATGATTTTGATGTTGTTTGTATTAGATATAACGAGTGATCGACAGTTTATGAATGCATAATCATTGATTGTCTCAAGCTTTGAGGCATCGAAAGATAAAAGATTTTCGCAACCTTCAAATGAACCCACATCGCATGCCTCCCTAAAGCTGACACTGATTCAATATCAATCGATCATAATCTATAGCAATTGCAAAATCCAAAGTTCACCAATTTCTGAAATCGACTTAAGTTTATTTTTGTCAGATTATGACACTCAATAAAAACATGAGTTCCAACTATTTTAAGTATCTTTGATCGTAATATTCTCATTCAAAGTATCTCTAAACATTTCATTACCCATATATGTCATTTTCGGGACAGATGCTTTTTTCAAAGAATAGCATTTTTCGAATGATCTATAGCCGAGTAATGTTAAGTTGGACAAAATCACTTCTGTTAAAGATTGGCATCCATAAAATACCCAGTTGCTAAAGCTTTTTAATAGAGGAAATTCGATTCTTTTTAATTTCAAGCATTCATAAAACGAATATTCCCCAATTTTCTTCACACATGGCAAATCAATTATTTCTAATTCAAGCAACTTCTAAAGTCTTAATCTTTGATTTCCTTCATCACAGGAAGATTAACACTTGCAAGTCTTATGCAGTTATTAAAATAATCTGTTCCGTTGTTAGTTTCAAGCTTTGGACTAATCTTTAAATTAAATTTTGAACATCATACTTTAATTAGATTTGGAATCATTTATGCATGAATACAGATCCAAAAGTTAAAAATGAAATCAATTATGTTATAGAAAACATCACATATCATCAATAAAAATCAAAAAAAAATTTAATATTGCGAATGTGTAAATTTTTATTCGACGAATGTAATCTTGCGACGATTTTCCTTTTTATCGACATCTGTTGATTTTGCCTTTCCAATTCCTACACCAAGCATCAATGATCCTGGTGCAAGGCCGAACATTTCTTCAACTTGTGGTCTAACAATGATTCCAAGAGGAACTGTTGAAAGGCCAAGGTCTTGTGCTGCAGCGATTATTGACATTGCCATCATACCAGCATCAACCTTCTCCTGGCCTGACGCTCTCTCATTTTTAACAATAAGGATAAGCGCTGATGCATCATACATGATCTTTTGACTGACTCCGTATCTTTTCTGTCTATCAATGTAACGCTGTTGGACTGATGGGTCAAGAATATCATAAACAACATCATTGACTTTCTGAATACGTTCTTTGTTTGTAACAACAACGAGATCCAAATCTTGACAATTGAGAGCACTTGGAGTATTGATTGCAACATCCAAGATTTTCTCCATATCCTCCTTTGGAATAACGTAATCTGGTTCGTAGCATCTGATTGTGCGTCTAGCTTTGAGAGCAGCTATCGCCATTATAAAAATTAGTCGATTTTTTCACCGATCATTCGAACATACACAATAAATACATGTCTATAATGCTATGCTAGCGATGATCGCAGTTCTTATTCATGTGAAGTGAAGTCATATTTTCTGCCAAATAAATATTTTGTAAAGTCAAAAATTCCTGATAAATAAAAGTGTAGTTGAATTGAAATCGGGTATAGGACCATCTATTGGGCACCGATAAATTTTATCACTGCTGGTATACCTATATATATGCTAAATATGTTGCATTACTATGTGAGAAGCATCATTTGTCCAGCTCTTAAATAAGTCCCAAAATTCGGCCAAATAAATATATTGTAAAGTCAAAATTCGTGGCAAATAATTTTAGTGTTTCTGCCACATAAATATATTGTAAAGTCAGGTAATTTCAACTTTTAAACCTTTTTTATTCCGATTAATTTTTCATGTTTTAACAATCACATTTTCTAATGAATAACATTCTACAAACATAATTTAGAAAATTAATTTCTCATTCTACGAATCCTGCTTTGTCTTGACTCACTATGCACACTATGTACATAGCAGTTCTCTCTGAATAGCTGATCTGGTTGAAAACCAAATGACTGAAGATTCTTAGTGCTATTATAATTTCCAATTGTATTTGAAGGATCTTGTTTTGCAAAACCAAACATCTGGAAGTAGTTCTGGTTTGCGTTTGGATTTGAATAAAATTGCAGATCATTTGTTAAATATGGATAGTAAAATGGATACAAGTAGTTTCCTATGCAGTAATTCTCGTATTGTAGGATGTTCTGTACCTGAATTGGCTTTTTATCATTCTTATTATTTGTTTCGAAAACTAATTTAGTGGAATGGTCACTCTTTGTTACTACAGTTGGACTCTTATACTTACTAGGTGAATTTTTGCTCTTTGCGGTTGCTTTTGGAGATGATGTTGAATTCAAAAATTGCAAAGCCTTCTTATTTGCCTTCGTTAGCTCAGTTTTTGTATACCTCTTATAATCAGGGCAAAGTTCTTGGTACAAATCATAGTTAGAAATGTAGACGGAAGTTGTATAAAATAATTTCAGCGCCTTTTCGGAATTTGGAATGCGTCCATTCATGCATTTTGGTTCGAACTGCACAGCTCTATTGATGGATGGAGCTAATATGCCAAAGCTTTCAATCAAATATAAAATATCTGACGTAATTGTGCTTGAATTATGAACAAGCTCATTAAGATTGTAGTTGTTGAGTTTAAGGGCTCCAGCTAGAGCTAATGCGGTGAGGGCAATATCGTTTGCTGAGTATTTCCAAAATTCTTCAGTTAACATTGATGAGAATGGGTCTTTTTCTTTGTAGTGCTGGTAGTAGATCTGCTCGAAGCATACGCTTTGCTTCATATTTAAGACTTCACCTGCGATATTGTATTCAAAAACATTATTTGCTTGCTGAACAGTGCTTAAAAGGCTGCGGGACCATGTTTCTATGGCTTGGCAATCGATGACATTTGATAGTTCAATCTGAATTTGATTATGCATCAGCATTGAAACATCACCAGCGCAGGCGAACATAATAAGGCGAGAATTTCTGTGTGAGAAGATTGATGATAGGCCTTTTATTGTTTCAGGGGTGAAAGGAGTTCTTACAAGGAATCCTGGTTTCAATTGTATTGATTTATTCTCAGGAGGTATACCATCGTGGTAGCATTCTGCGAATTGGAGGAGCCCAAGTGAATTCAATGACGTTCCCAGAGCAAAACCTTCACAATCGACTGCGAAATAGATTTTTTCACCTCGATTTAATCTTTGAAAGGTTTGCTTGCAGTAACTTTCCAACTTCTTAACGTTTTGGCTCTTAGTAACCACTGTGTGTGCAACACCAGTGATCATGCAGCTCACTTGCTTAGGAATCATTCTAAGAGTTTTGGTAATTATAAAAAAATAAGATAGAGGGGTTGATCGAATAATTTCAGGGGGCATCGTTTACATATTTACTTTTTTTCTTCATATTCTTATTCTATATTACATAATGATCAATGATTAAAATATAAAAAAATCACCGTTTATTTATTTTCTTTTTTCGATTTTAAGGTGAAAATCATGATTATATATCAAAATAACTGGTAAATTTTGATTATTTTTTAAAACGAGAGTTATTGATAAATTAACGTATATTTTTTTGAGAGAATTTTACGAAAAAATTTGTCAAAATTGAAAAAATTTACATTGTCAAATTGACGACTCAATAAAAAACAATAGTTTTTGGCCTGGCTACTTATGGAGCTTCTAACCACTAGTGACAATAAATTCTATTAATATATATAAAATATAATCGAATACTAAGTGTTATGCACTGATTTTCCTGATTCATTTTGAAGATTGATATCAGATTTCATTACAAGAAGCTTATAGCACAAAAAGCACAATGGATATAATATAGCGATTCATAATGGAATTATTATCCATAATGTGGAGTCTAAATAATGTAGATTGAAAATTATTCAAACCGAATTTTACATGTCAAAAATATGAATGTAAATTGAAAAATGTCAAATTGATAAGACATCAAAATTGAATTTGAAACAACATTCAGATGAATTAGTTTTCCGCATCCAAGTCAAATTTTTTCATTGATTTTCCATCCAAGTCAATTTAATAATTTTTTTCTTTGACTAGTCAATAAATTTGCTATTGGATGATTACAAAAAGGTCTGACTTAAATAAATAATCAACAATTAACTTTATAAAAGACAATATAAAAAGAAAAAAAGTTATAAACAATCTTGAAGTGTACCAAACATATTAATAAATGTTGGTGGGAGCTTAATATGTATCTCACTTTCACGTGCTGCTTCGATAAGCTTCGAGAAGTCGAACGTAAGAACAGACGTTCTCTTGAGTGAGTGGTCAATAAATTCTTTGTCAGATTCATCGTCGAAATCTATAGGGGGTGAGTCATCGAATTCCGACGAAGAGATTTCTGCACTTGATCCATTGTCAGCATCAATGAGGGCAGCACCAATAGCTTCAGCGTCGTCGCTGTCCATCACGTCATGCTTTGTGATCTTCTTGTAGTTAACTTTGTATTTCATCGTCGTGGAAAGATGTGATTTGACTGGCTTCTTCTCAGCGAGCTTTGTTTCCACTGGCTTTTTTTCAGGAGGCTCTGGCTTTGAGTCTGCATTCCTAGACTGAATCTTGAGTGGCTCATTCAGCTCTTCGAAATCAATCTTCTTGAGCTTCTTGAGTTTATCGACATTCGGCAGTTTCATGATCATCTTCATGACTTGTGATGAGCTCAGTCCGTAGTATCCTGGACCTGAAACGGAAACATTCTTGCACGTTTGCATGCCGAGTTGCCTCTTGCGCTCTTCAACTGTCCTGATTGCAGCAAGCCATGGATTCGAAGGAACGTTTCCGTCATAGAAAATGTCTGGCTCGTCTTTGACTCTGACCCTGAAAATCGGTTTTTCGCCGCCATCGAGGATCAAAGACTGGTACCAGACTCTTTTCTTCGGGTCTTCAGGTGAGCTGAAGAGGTGCTCGCTGACGAAGCCAACTGGATAAGCGTATCTTTCGTTGTGGTATGCTTCTCTATCGTAAACTATCTTTCCAAGTGATTTGATAACAAGACATGATCCAATGTGTAAAGGAAGTTCGCCGTTCGATGTATTTACTTCTGTATTTTCTGTGAATGATTTTGGAATTGGTTTCATATATTTTGGTTCGCGCGCTGCTTTAGGCTTTGAACTTGATTTGGCATGTAAAGAAGAAGATGATGAAGAAGAAACAGGAGGTGGGGGAGGAGGAGGTGGTGGTGGAGAGGCCGGTTTTGATGATTTAGACTTTGTGTAATTTGATGATGAATTCGATTGTGATGAAGGTTCGTTTTCGTCGCCAGATTCATTCGCTGAAGCTGTCTCTGATGCGCTTTTAGAGGTAAGAACGGAGTCTTCTATATAAGCGTACATCGAATAAGGAGAAACAACCAGAGGAATGATTGGGTAAATCTGTAATTGTCTGGCGAGTTTGTCCTGCAAATAGTCGACTGTATATGGCAGAGGATTCAAGTATTTCTGTACTACACCATTCCTCACTGCGCTCTCAAATCCACAGTCTAAAACTAGCTTTGCAACTTCTCTTCTTTCGGCTGATAATTTTCCTTCATCGAGTGATTTTTGCAAATTATTCATAATAGCATTCGTAATAACAACTTGTCTGGCCTTAGATAGTTGCAATCGCTTAGGAAATGCGTCCTGGTTGATTTCTACGCCATCAACAAGCAGCTCGCATTCTCTTGTCAGTTTTTCTGCATGTTTAAACAAAAATTCAGGAGATCTGTTTTTGATGCCAATTCTCTCCATGAACAGTTTCTTATTCGCAAGGCCTGTGTCTTGAATAACAGTCAGCATCTTCTCGTGTTCTTTCGCATTCAGCTGATCTAAAGACTTTTTAATAGTTGAATTGCTAAAAGCAATGTTATAACCAGTCTGCCTGCTTTTGTAGTTATTATATGATTGAAGCATAGTAAATATTAATTGTCTGACTCTTTCTGTTATATTCCATGTTTCTATATCTTTCGAAATTCCCAGCATTTCAGCTGTGACTTCTCCGTAGCCGCCTTCCCACGTCATTTTGAGCAGCCTCCTATCATCACTTTGCGTCCAAGTTGGGGTGAGATTCGGTGTCAGATTTGGGACAGCAATATCATCTACATCATTCGCTGTTGAACATAATTGATAAACGTATTCAGCGACTTGTATTTTATTTAGTCTCGCTTTTGAGTTTTCTGTGATAATTGATTGGACTGATGGGCCTCTTATCTTTGTAAAACCTTGCTCAAAATAATCAGGTTTTTCTCTAATGAATTTTTCTATCAATGGAAATGTTCCTGCCTCTGTGTCGCAGTTTTTGATCATCCACCTCAAAAAAACCCTGGCAATAGACAGCATTTCGTTGGATCTCATGTCCAGCTTGATTTCGTGAACGAATTCGTTTGCGCGAGAAAAACCAAATTTTATCAAAAATTGCACAAATTGTTTTGTTACTTTTTTGTTGAAAGCGTTGTATATTTTCTTGGCAACTGCTTCTTTTATCTGCTCATTATCGCTTTCTTCAGCTTCGGAGTCTTCATCGTCCATTTCTTCCTCTTCATCTGAATCAGACATGTCGACGAAATATGATGATTTTGAGCGTCGAGGTCTTCTATCCTCCAGCTCGTTTTCTGATTTGTTTTCTTGCTCTGGATCGCCAAGATATTTCTGCCAGAAATTAGGGTCAGCGATCTTCTCGTCTTCATCTTCAGATATATTAAAGCTCAATTTAGAAAAGCTTTGGCCTGAATTTGCGTCGTGGATGTGTTTTTCACTTCTTTTGATAATTTCTAAAATATCTTCTTGCTCATTGAAATCTGTTGCGTTTTCTTCATCCTCGAATGCATGGTAAGCACCAATCTTGATCATTTTCTCTAATTCTTTAGCATCTCTGTGTTCTGAGTCGTTTTCGAGAATCGCTTTGTCTAATCCCAGTTTTCTTGAAGCCGTTCCGAACATTATACGCTCGTACGTGTTTTTTGTGATCAATCTGTACATTTTTACTTCTTTTGTTTGACCAATTCTATGACATCTCGCGGTGGCTTGAATATCATTTTGTGGATTCCAATCTGAATCGTAAATAATGCATCTATCAGCACTAGTTAAGTTAATTCCGACACCACCTGCCCTTGTACAGAGCAAGAAAACAAATATATCATCTTGCTCTTGGAAATCATCAATAGAAGCTTGTCTATCTTTGCCTCTAATTGTACCATCTATTCTACGATATTTATATTCTCTATATGCTAGCATATCTTGTATTAAATCTAACATTTTTGTCATTTGACTAAAAATAAGAACTCTATGGCCTTCAGCCTTAAGATGAGCTAATAACTTATCGACAAGAATGAGTTTTCCTGATGTTCTAATTAATGTTTCTAATTCGAATTCATTCGTTTTTTCTTTCATTCCAATTTGCTGCATTTTTTCGATAAGTATAGCATCTTCAGCTCCTGCAATCAAGTATGGATGATTGCAAACCTTTCTAAGTTCCATCGAAATATTGTTAAGATTTGTTAAACGCATTTTTCCGCATCTTGTTAAGAATTCTCTGTTTTTGCTTAGTACAGCCTTATAATATTCACGCTGTGTTTTCGTCATTTCACATTCGATAATAATTTCTTCTAAAGGAATAAGTTTTTTCTCAACATCACCTTTGAGTCTTCTAAGCATAAGTGGCTGTATCATCTTTTTTAGCTCTAAAATCTGTTTCTTTTCGCTAAGATCTGCAAATTGTTCATTAAATCTATCTCTATCATCAAATTTCTGTGGTTCAATGAAGTTAAGTAGCGTAAACAACTCATTGATGTTATTTTGAAGAGGTGTTCCCGTCATTAAAACTTTGAAATGTGAACTAAGGTCTTTAATTGCGAGAAGTAGCTTGGAAGTATGACTCTTGAGCCTATGTGCTTCATCAAATATGAGAACTTGCCAGTCAAAGTCTTGAAAAACTAATTTGCTTTTTAGAGCAATTTCACTAGTAGTTAGAAGCACTTGAAATCTAGGAATAGTCGAATCTTCGTAGTATAATTCGTGCGCAAATATCAACTCGCGCTCAGATTTAGTTCCTCGTAATATCAAAATTTTTAAGTCCGCCCAATCAGTAAGTTCTCTATACCAATGGTCTAAAGTACTGAGTGGGACAATAATAAGAAAAGGGCCGTATTGATGTTCGCTTTTGTAAAGATAATCTAAAAAGGTGCAAACTTGCGCTGTTTTTCCGAGGCCCATTTCATCTGCAATGATCGAGTTGTGGTTTTTGTACCATGAATTTATGAGAAAATTTAGGCCATCGAGCTGATAACTGTAAAGTGTTTTTCCAGATTTCGATTTAGGCGGATTTTGAAGTGGTTTCCAAGCGGATGCTGGCGGTTTCGGCTTGTTCTCGATGTCCTCGGGCGCTGGAGGCGCGTTGTATTCGCTGATTAAATTTTTGCAGTCGAGAGTTTCTTCGAGTTCCCATGTTGCTTCTTCGCGATCTAAGTCTGTCCATAGGACGAGGTACTCGCTCTTGTCGTCTACTATGCGATGCGCAAGTATTTTTTCGGGAATATCGTATTTTGGAGGGTAAAAAGGCTCTGATGGCGGATTTAATGGATTTCTTGAAAGATATTTCTTAATTTTGTTTTGGTTTTTGATGTCTTGGGGTTCTTGAATCCATTCAGAACTCTTGTATGATTTGCCAACGAATTTTACGAGAAATGAAACACTTTTATCTGGTTCGTAGCGATGGGACAAAACTTTGTCGATTTTCCTTTCTGTTCGTTCGATAAATTCGCCTTTCTCGTTGTACAATGAATCTATCGAGCTTGTTTTCGAGATTGAAGATTGGCTACTTGACTGCGATTCATCAGAGTAATAATCATGTCCATCAGAGTAATATTCAGACACTTCGTTAGCGTTGTAACGTGTTTTTGTCGTCCTTCGCTTAGATTCAGAAATTACTCCATTGGAATTTTCCGATTCTTCCTCATGTTTATGAGAATTTTTGCCTTGGGCGCTGTTTTCTGGTGAGTTCATATCGAACTCGGAGTTAAAGTCCGAGTCGCTCATATGATTCCAGTTTAAATTCTAAAAAAGCAAAAAAACAAAAATTGTCAGTTTTTTTGCATTTTTTTTCGATGTGTTTTTTGCTACTTATCAATCATTACAGGAAATTGTCTACAGAAACTATTTTTCGACAAAAAATCGCCAAATCACGAATTTATTATTTTGGAGACAATAATATCAAGCGGATTATCTTGTGTACAACTGTACAATACATTTTAAAGCACATTAAAATCCATGTTTATCGTTCTTGGTCGATATTTAAGCAACCTATAAAATATCGTCATTTTGATCCATAAAATCAGAACATTTCATGCATCTATATATAATCTATTACCATATTCTAATGTTTTTGTCACAAACTGTAACGATGAAACACTAAATTTCAAGGTTTTCGAAATTATTTCCTTATTTCGCAATAAAAATGAGTGGTAACAATTTCTTATGCCTTTGATATTCATTTGCACATATCAATAAAACCAATATTTAAAATGAATTTCATATATTTTTGATTTTAGGTTGGATTGCTAAAATATACAATAGTTTATCCAAAATAATAGAAAATTTTATTCAATCAAAAACAAATTCATTTTGGCTTTATAATATCCGATATGAGCGCAAATTCATTGAGTGCATGTTGTACTGCATGCTTCCTCCTTATCTTTGCCTTCTCATTCTCAGTTCTAGAAGGCACGTATTGGTCCAATCTAGTCCTGCTAAGCAAAGCTGTCGGTCCATTGATGCCAGCAATGAAAACTTTTTCTTCGACAACTTCTTCTATCTTTTGATGCCTTCCCGCCTTATCTATCATCGGAATCATCCACTTCTTATTCTCTATATCATATGTCGAGTTATCCTGAATCTTCTTCAAGTCCTCGGCCGGAATGAAAGACTGAGCAATGAGCTCCAATAAACCGAGCTCTTTGTTCAGTCTCTTAATATTTTCTATCTGTTCAGCTTTTTCGTTTTCAAACTGTGTCTGCAAATCGTCGATTTCTGCCTGCTTGGCTCTAATCAATGGCTTGAGTTTCTCTATCTTCTTGGACTTCTCTTGAAGTTCTTCTTTCAATGAGCCGTATTTCTTTTCTGCGATCAAAATTGCTTCTTCTTGTTCGCGTTTCTTTTCTTCTAACAATTCTTGTTCTTTTTGCTTCTCTCTCATCTTTGATTCGTTTGCTCTGATTTCTTCCATCTGTTGCTTCTCTTTATCTAAAAGGTTGACACCACCGACTAAAACGCTCTGCTCCATCTGTTTGATCTTCTCTTCCAGTTCTTTGGACTCGCTTTGAATCGATTTTTCTCTCTGATATTCAGCGTCCAAAGCTGCCTTAGCTTTTTGTCGCTCTTCTTCGTTGATGTTTTTAGACTGCATCAATTCTTCCATCTGCTTCTTGTGCTTCTCTTCTATCTCCTTGAGGAAGCCGTTGTCTGTTGTTGGCATCGCGATTCCACTGGCAGCTGCTGCAGCGTTTTGTAATTCGAGTTGTTTCTTAAGTTCAGCGATTTTCTGTCTTAACTGACCGAGCAAAGCATCCTTAGGATCCTCGTTGACTCTTGGCGCATTCTTGATCTGTCTGGCACGAGTAGCATACAAAAGAGTGGAGAGAGTCTCATCATAGTTGTAAGAAGCTGGACCAAGAGTTGCAATCATAACTGTTTTAGCATTTCCACCCAATGAATCCTGCAAAAGCTGTGTAAGTTTACTGTCTCTGTACGCGATGTGTTTTGCGCCTGTAACGAGAGCAGAGATAACGTTGCCGAGTGAAAGAAGTGACTGGTTGATCTTCGCGCCTTCTTTTGCTTGTTGACCTGTCGCTTCTGTCTTGGAAAGACGCTCAGAACCTGCTAGATCTACGAGATGGAGCTTGCCCATCTTTGTACCACTCTCCTCACCGCTTTGTTCAACAACAACGGTGAAAACTGAGTGAGATCTCGAACTTTGAGCGTTCATAGCTGTAGCTGCGACAGCGCGGTTATCTTTACCACGCATAAGTAAGGCTGTAATTTCTTGTGGAGTCTTCACAATGTGAGAGGAAAGACCAACGACGCAGATATCATTTTCTAATGAACGAACGTGCAATTTTTTGTTAGGGTCACCGAGAAGATCGTAAACATCTTCCATATAGATTTGCAAAAATGATGCTCTAACGAGAAATTCGCGATCTTTGACTGTTGAAATGTGTGCGAATATATGGTCAAAGGCGTGCAAAATAATACCTTTGTGTTCTTCATTATCTACAACACCTTCCATTGTGTATGTTTTGCCTGTACCTGTCTGTCCGTACGCCAAAATTGTTCCATTGTAGCCATCTAAAACAGCTTGAACGATAGGACGACCGGCATCATCGTATATATCCTGTTGTGTGCAATCCCATGCATACGCGGAGTTAAAAGTGAAAGTCTTTGGGTCAGGATCATTATCACCTTTAGTCAAAGACACGGTATTTGTGCCTGATTCTATCCTGATAATAGGTTTAAATCCCTTATCGACTTCTTTTTTGGAAATTGGTCTACATCTTACAACAACTTTAATGTTCTCAGATTTAGACATGATTCCCGAATACTCTTGTCACTTTTAGGAATTGAAATTATTGTGTCACTTTTTAGTACTCTTTATTTTCTAATAATATTACTAAGTGATAATTAATCTTTTTATAACATAATAAAAAGTGACAATATTTTGTAAAATTTTATACGTTTTTTCAATTTCATTTGTTATTTTTATAAACCTGTTTGTGTAGTTTCTAAATATCAACAAATTTCTCTATTTAAATCCACGACGATAACTTTTCATTGAAAACTTCCTTTACAAAATAAATTTCAAATCTTTACAAAAAAATTCGTTATCATTTTAAAAAAATCGACAAATCATCTTCTGTCCCTTATAAAATACAATCCCATCACTACACAATCTCAATGCGACTCATGATAGCGCATAGTTTGACAAATATTTTCTCAACTTTTTTTTATATCTAAGAATTGGCCTTTGTATCTTTGCGCATCATCTTATTTACACTATATATTAGCCAATTCTCGAAAATCATATCATATTTTCGTTGTTTTGCGACAAATATAAAATTTTTCAGATATAACACCCAAAGTTGTTCAGTTATTAATATATAACAATATGTATATGATGCTATAGTATATTCAATTAGTGTTATATGAATTTCGATTCTATTACTCCAAAAAAAAATTTTTTTTCATATTAATATGATGATTGCCGGATTATCATAGGCATAATATATAAAACTATGATCATATTATGAGTTGTGCAAATGAACACGTGATTCAAGTTGAATTAAAATCATTTTTTTGATATTTTTTTCTCGGATTGAAATAGAAACGAAGACCGTTATTTCATTGAGCATTCGCGCGATAAGAAAATCATAAACAAATGAACAAGACCTCCCGCACAAGAATTTTGAGAATTAATATATTGTTTTCAATCATTATTCCGTAGAATTCATGATTTTACTTTATTTAAAGTTCAAACATTAACCGTTGCTCCACATTGTGCCGGGCAATAAGTCAATGCACAGTTATCATCCTCGAAAGTACAAAAATAGTCTTCGAGAACTTCGATATGCTGCACCTTTTGCTCTCTTTCTGTGTGTGGAACATATTGCACGCGTGTGGATGGTGTGGATTTTGGTTGTTTACCTCTCTCAAGGAACGGAGAAATCTGAGCCCAATTCTCACAGAACCACAACATCACACCATCTCTTGTCCTCCAATCAACACGCTTAGTTCTTATATGCAAATGTTTTTTAACATATGCTTGGATATTCCTCATATCATTATATGTTTTTCCGCCAGCAAGGTCTATTACATCCATATGTATCTGATTATACACATCTTTATATTTGTCCATCCTCTCCTGTTTCAGAAGCCGCTCTTTGCTCAGTTGCTGGGCTTTTTCCATGAAATTGAGTACTGATATCATTTCACTATAATTTAAAAATTTTGAAAAAATATGCTAAAATATGTGCTTAATAATATTGGAAAATTTTTAAAATTTTTGCAAAAATTTTAAAAATTTCAAACCGTCTGGCTTCTAAAATTTTTACTCTAAATATACTAACTCTGACACTTGCTTTTGTTAGAGGACCGATCTCGCCATGCAGAGCGCCTTAACATGGTTCATGACCTCATTTCCTTTCTGAGTTTTTCTTTATTTTTCAATTTTTTCTAATTTATAAAAAAACTTTGAGGGACTGAACTGCGAAATTTATCGCATAATGAGACATATATTGTTCATTTCTCTCTCTCTTTTTTATAATATTTTTTTTTTTTTTTAAATATATTTAATATCAACTTTAAGTTTAATAATATGTTACCTTAGGACTAGAAACATAGTTAACTGCTCTTTTTTTTTTTTTTTTTGATAATATTTTTTTTATCTCAACACTTCATCCTAAGTCTATTATTATGAAAATAAACATCTTTCTGCTCTGACGTTTTGTATTAAATAATAAAAAAAATAATGTGATATATATATTTAATATTTTCCATACACCCTTTTGACCCGGATTTATTATTATTGAAAGCTGAAATTCAATAAACCGTTAATTTATCCAGCATCGCTTCTTTCAAAGCCAAAGTTTCAACGTCGTGAAAAAAAAAATGCTAGGTTTCTCAGACTTGACTGCAATCAAATCATAGATTAAAATACACATAAATTACCTTTACACACTGATAAATTTGATCAAAAACAAAAGAACAAATCATGTAAAAACATCCTTTTTGACGTGTTACATAAAAATATGCCATGTAAATCATTATCTGCCGTGTAAACCGTTGTCAATAATCGTTTTTTCTCTCAAAATTTGAAATTGATTCAATTTTAAAAGTTTTTCAGAGCCTCCAACATCAGTTTTTAATACTTGTTTTTTTGCACTGTACTACATAACATTTTCTAAATTAGTGGTATGGTCTCAAATAAATGCTTGTGCATACTTGTGCCAAAATAGAATTGTAATTTCGACAAATGTAGCATATATAGACGCATCTTTATATGCAATATATTCTTCAAAAACAATAGTAATTCATATATAAGTTTAAAGCTTGTAAGTATAGCCAATTCAGAGTTATTATGGCAACAAAAAAAGTGGTTTTGGGCATCCTAAGATAATTAATCAAGCTCAAAACAACATATATAGTTAAATCTATGCAATACACAGTGATTATAAATATAAAACAATATCTAGAATGTGGAATTGACTGAGTTACAGTCCCTTCGACATTTCATGGAAAAATTGAGGGAGAAATAATCGTTGCAAAATTTCGCTTCAAGGATGAAGCGTCTTCTCCGGTGGATTGGCCTGCAACAAGGCTCCGCAGACCACCAAAGGGAGACAAATCACTACACAATTGAGCCAATCCCGCCGTGGGAAAATCCGAAGCTTACAGAACCTACGTTCAACAATTTTCCATCTTATTTTCGCTCATTTACACAAGCGCTGCCAAACACACCAGAACTCGAAAGAGAATGCCTCATGCCACTAGGATTCGTCATTGAACCAGGGAAAGTCGCTGATGTTCCACTGATTGATTATTCGAAAACAGATGTGCCGCGATGTTCGAAGTGTCAAGGATTCCTTTCTTGTTTCTGTACTATATCAGCAGATAGAATGAGTTGGAAATGCGGAATTTGCGGAAATATTTCAAATTTTTCAGATCGATTTTTAAGAAATTACATGAAATTAAACGAAATGGAATGCTCTGTTTTTGATATAAAAGTACCTAGATCCTATGCAAATAGGCCACAAGGTATGAAATCGTTTTTATTCTTGATAGATATTTCCAAAGAAGCAATTTTATCAGGATTTACGAACCAATTTATCGAAACTATAGAATCTTGTCTCGATACTATTCCAAATTCGACATCTGTTGGTATTGTTACCTCAGGCAAATTCGTATCAGTTTATGATATCAAAAATATGCGCGAATCAGTCATCCCTGATCCAGCAGGTTTTGTAGGTACACCAAATTACATACCATTAATTAGCGAAGTTCGCGATCAAATAAAAGAAATTCTCAATAAAATCAAGTCGAAAATATCTACTGACAATGGAAACTGCTACTTAAACGCATTAACAGTAGCAGGTTCTTTACTTCGTGTTTACGGTGGAATTATCGTTTCAAGTTGTGTTGGAATTCCATCAAATGGATCATTAGCAATTAAAAGCCGATTAAACGACAAAACGAATGCAACAGAAGTAGAATTACTAAATATTTCTGTAGGAGACGAACTCGGAGAAAAAATTACTGAACTCGCATTAAAACTTAATCGCAGAGGTATATCAGTGCATTTATTTTCATATTCGAACCAACATACAGAGCTTGCCATGTTAGGAGTAATTTGCAGCCTTACTGGAGGAAAATGTTATTATTATAAAGAATTTGATCCAGTAAAACTTAACACTGACGTGCACAGAACGTTAACGGACATATATAAGTGGAATAGTTCGATGAAACTCCGCTGTAGCCCAGGAATCCATATCAGAAAAACTTTCGGAAGTTTGACAAATCAAAATGAAACAGCCTACTTCCCAGTTTTAACTTCTGACGCTGCTATTACATTTGCACTGACCTTGACAAGTTCCATAACAACAGCCATCTTCCAAGCTGCTTTGGTTTGGTCTCTGTGCCCGAAACAATGTTTCGTGAGGGTTTTTAATTTTAAGCTTCCTGTTTCATCGAGTTTATCTGTAATAATGCGCAGCATCGATGAAACTGCAATGACAGCTTTCTTCGCGAAACACTCTGTGACATGTCTTATGAATAATGGAAACAGAAAGGCGTCGAGCGAGCTGATCTGGCTGATGACAGAACTCGCGAAAAGGGGAGCTGAGTTTCACTCGATTTATTATTTGATCCATGCATTAACAAATAATCCTGTTTTGACAAACGTTATGGATGAATATGTAGATGAAAGGATGGCGAATATTTTGAGCATTCGCATGATGTCTGCGATCGACTGTCTTCTTTTCATTTACCCTAGATTAGTTAACTTGGAAAATCAACAGGTTTTGCGATTGAAAAAAGAGTCGATTTCACATGGAATTTTCGCACTACACGAGTTCAACAGGATTGTCATATGGGGATACCCTGAAAGTAACGGAGAAAAGGCTTCAAAGCTAGTTTCTGAAGACGAAAAACAATTTTCAGATTTGACGAAAAACATGATGTCTTTATCAGGAAAATATCTTCCAATAGAATTGATGAATTATAAGGATGGAAATGAATATGCTCTCCATCAGATGCATGAGGACTGCCACTATTTGACATTTGACAGTTTTATTACTATGTTACAAAAACATACTCCACAATAATTTTATATTATATTATTTTTTGTTTGTTTGTATTAAATATTATATTATTCATGAATATTAAACTCATAACACTCCAGAAAAATGATATATATATCACTTTAAAAATGATTTTATCAAATCCAAAATCATCAAAAATCTATTTATAGTATTGCCATTATTATAAATGAACTAGATTAGTCATATAAATGAATATATTAAATAGATAATATATGCCTCCTTATTGAAATAAATATGAAAAAAAACTATTAATAACGATAAGCAATAGTCGTTTTTCTAAAATGACAGTCATTTAAAATGTAATGTAAGAATGAAATAAAAAATGTTGGTTAGTTTTAGAAAATTTGATGGAAGATTTTCCAAATTCTAAAAATCGTTTTGGTTATTGAAAATTACATATATAGAAATAGCTTTATTAAAATGCAGATTCTTTTTGCAATTTTTTTTTAAAAAAACAGAAATGAAAAATAATAAGTTCGTTGTGATATATACAATCAGAAAATGATAAATTCAAAATAAACAAGAAAAATGTTGATGGAGCCAAAAAGACAATTTTTAGAAAATAAATGAGTGTTTCATGCCCTGAGTGCGATTTGTGCTCAGAGCCAATAAAGATTCGCGTTTTATTACCATGCAACCACAACAACATTTGCCTGCAATGCTTTATTCGTTTTAACAAGAATTATGGTGGAAATCATTGCTATTTTTGCCAGAAACCGATTGAAGCTGGTAAGGAGCCAGTTGCTGCTACAGATATGAGCCTGGATTATCAGACAGCTCGCGATTTAAAGCCAAAATTTAATTCACAATATAATCTTTATTACAGCGATGATATAGTTTTGGACGCATTAACTGCATTGTATCAGTTCCAATGCCCAGAATGCAAAGCTATTTTACCGACAATCGATCTCTATGCATCACATATGAAATCTCATCACATGAACGTTTGCTGCGTTTGCTATAATAGTGGAAGATATCCACCAGAGGCATGCCCGATATTCAGCAGATCTCAGTATCTTGAGCATCTGAAGCAGCATCCTCGTTGCATTTGCTGCAATTCTGTTTGCTTCGATGCTATGACGCTCGCAAACCACATGCGTGAGAAGCATTGCAGGTGTGAGCTCTGCGCGAAGTTAAATAACGTTAAATGGTTCAGAGATTCTCAAGAATTAATCGAACACAACCAAAAAGAGCATTTTGTCTGCCATCATCCAGAATGCGCATCAGAAAATCTCATAGCATTCCTTACACGTGGCGAACTGCTGATGCATCTTCAGAAAGTCCACGGAGAAAGAGATCGCGAAATTGATATCACGAGAGACTTCGCAGGAGCTCAAATGAATCAGCCAAATGATGCAAGAGAGAGAATGGTACAGCTGAATAAGAAGCTTATGCAGAGATTACACGACTGTTTTCCAAATGATCAGCAAACAATCCAGAAATTACGTGTTTGGGCAAAGAAACTCATTGAAGATAGCATCGATTGCGAAGAATTCTACAAGAATTTCTCTGAAATATGCGGAGAGAAAAAGAATTTAATTTTTTGCGACATGGTGGCCTCAATGCCAGATCCTAAGAAGCGCGCCGAGCTCTTTAGAATACATAACGGTATTGCAACACTCGAACACTCAAGACTTCCGCCGAAATCGAAGTCAATCAATTCTCTCAACAAGTTCGAGAAGAATCCAAAGCACCAAAACTCTCCAATTGCACCAGTAAATTCTGCGCCCATTCACGCCAATCCAGTCATTCCGCAACAGCCTCCACCTCAGCAAAATCCTCCACAACAAAACACAGACGGAAAGAAGAAAAAGAAGAAGATTGTTATTTCTGTTTATTGAGATTTTTGTTATCAGTGTATTTAATAGATTAAAGAATACTATCCTTAATATATATTGCTCTCTTTTTTTACAAAAATATCGAAAATTTATTTTGAAATCATGAATAAATCGAAAATTTCTTGTTCCATTCTATATTACTAGTTGTATTTCATGCATTTATTCTATTCTCAAAAACTAAAAATCTATTTTCATTTTGTTTTTCGTTGAAATTAAAAAAATATTATAAAAAATTTAATATTTTGTTGTTCAAAAATAGATTTTTTGAAATTTTTAATATGATGATAGAGAGAAATAAATAATGCAATATAATCAATTTTATGTAAAATTGCTATTTCATCAATTAAAATGGAAAAATATTAATTATATTACAAATTTTCGATTTGAATTTGATGAAATTCGATTATTTATGGAATAAAGAGTATTATTTTGTAAAGTCAAATCAATAAAAACAATTTTTATTACTTTAAACCAACTCTAAAAACAAAAATAATAAACAAAACAAATGTGATTATGATAATTTGCTTCGTGTTCAACTCGTGGATGAGTTTAATCACCTTCTTTAACTCTCCAGTATATAGCGACAGATCAGGAACAGGTTCTGCAACGGTTTCAGCGACTTCTTCTGGAATTTCAACCTTTTGGATGCATTTCAAGTCCCTGAACATCAGCGGTTTCTCATCAAACGGTTTCTCGCCCTCTTGCACTGAAGGAACAATAATTGGCGACAATCCGTTGCAAATTATTGATTCGTGATGCTCAATTTCTGGTCTTGATGCTGAAGAAACGCTATATATCTGTATATCTTCATCTGTGACTGATTCTTGTTCATCAGAAAGCTTGATACTATCAGTTGAAGCAGCCAGAGCAGTTTTCGACAGCTGATGGGTCAATGGCGTGGCATATGAAGGGATTAAACCTTTTGCATCGGACAAAATATTCAGTAAAATGGCTTTGTTCTTAGATTTAATTTTCCATTTTGTTCCGTTGTGGAATGAAAGAACGACGAAGTCATCTTCTGAGTTAAAGAACTGAATATCTGTGAATGGAACCTTTTGGACGATGTTTGCGCCGAAATCTTTTGATACAAATATCATTAAAGGACTAACATATATATATCTTGTTGTCATCAGCTTCCATTTGCCGACAATTGCCATCTGAACACGATCTATGTAGCAGCATTGGCCTGCGAAGAAGATACACATTTCAATATAATGAGATTTTGCTTCATCACGAGATAACCTCTGAAACTCAAACAAAACCTTCTGCCCATGTGCAAACAAGGCATCATCCATGCGTATTTGGGGCGGAATCATTTCAATTAAATGTTGCCTTGTTATATCTTTCGGAGATTTGCCTTCTGCGATCAATCTGTATATTGCTGCATTCACCCAATCATTGGGAAGCATGATTGAAAGCGATAATTTTGAAGAAAAAACACAATGATTATATAAATCCAAATTTTTGCTTTCTGAAGGGAGAACATAACGCGTAAGATAAAGTTGTTCGCCATACCATCCTTGGAATACAAGTGGAAGGCTTTTACATGTAATTTTCATGAATGTATTATCATCTGCAGGTCTAAAAGCGAAAGAATAATATTTAAACTCCGGTGAATTTATTATTTGCTGTATATTTTTCTCGCATGATACCTTTAAATCTAGGCTTACCGATTTTTTTTGGTCGTTGCAATTGATATAAGTGACTGTTGTATGGCAATACACTAATTGGAGAGGCAATCTCTTTTCCGATGTGATTTCTGAGAACGGTAATGACTCATCTAGGATTTCAAAGCCATTTGATAAATTTAATAAAAAATAATCTGTTTCGTAGAATTGATTTAGTTCTCGCGTGATGAAGCTCCTGAAAGAGCTTCCTTTTGTAGCAGGAGCAACCTTGAATTTCTTCATTTGCTTTCCTTTGCCACCTGGATACTTAAGCAGAACTGTTTTCATTATTTATAAACTTTGGACATGGTTTTTGTGGCTTACATATGAATATGGACTCGCCATTTTATGCATTTTATCCAAATCTAATCATTAGCGAAAAATTTGTTATTTCTTTGAAATTTTCAGTGTATAGATACTTCTGATAATCTGTACAAACTATTTATTCCAGAATAAAGCGTTTTTATGAATGATATAATTTGACTCAAATTTTATTTCATTATGTGACCTAAACTACTTTATAATATTGGATTAATGAACACAAATAATTCATATATCAATACAATATAACTTAAATCTGATTATTTTTTATTTTAAATTAAATTCTCAATTTTTCACCGATAACCATTCCACTCAGCTATCTATTCTCTAAAATATCGAAAAACACATTCATATATTTGCTTATTCATGAAATAGTGACAGATTTATGACGTTTTGAAACATATCATATGCATTGCTAATTTAAAGGTGCAGACACCTGGTCTTCCTAGTGGAATTCTTCCAAATTAAGACTATAGATACAGTAGAGTCACATATTAGAATATCTCAAAAAGTTATAAGAAATTCATAAGAAATAACATTCTCAATAAAAGGACAGGATTTTTTTTATCATAAAATAATATTTTGTTACTTAGCTTCTATAATGCGATTAGGGTGTATAGTACACTATCATGTTTACCTACTAGGTTAGTTCAATTCTATTCACTTACGCTGAAAGGCGCCAAACATTAACATGGTGAATTTCTCGATGACAAAAAAGTAGATTATATGCTAAGCCAGCAAGGAGAATACAATAGCATATGAAGCCAATAGTTTTTACAGTTGGCACACTATTATATATATACATTTTTAGGATAAAATACTTGAATATAGAGCAAAAGTTTCAAGCGATAAAAAAGTTTTAATACATTCTTTTTAGACTTGATTTATATGGATAAAAGTTGTGCATAGATGAAATCATAAATATTTTTCTTCTTATTTTTAATATTTGTAAAAATCTAATTCCTACCGTGATTTCAAAATGCAATCAATTACGAATGAAAGCCAAGAAATTTCATTCAATGGTGAAATACTCTTGAAAGCAGTACAAAGATTGCAGATTGATGTAGGAAATTTGTTGGATTTAACAAATAAACAAATTGGAGATCAGAAGCTGACTCAAAATGATCTACTAAACATTGATAAATCACTCAATAAAATCCTCGATTATATCAATTTAATACAAAATCAAGATAATTCAAAATTTAATCTCGATTCTCAAGCAGAGAAACTAAATAACGATCTTCAATCTATAAAAAGATACAAATCAATACTTGCAAAAGCATTATATGAACAAAAAGACATCAATTCCGATGAAATTAAATCATATATAATTTCTAGAAACAAATTAGAACATGATATACAAGCAATAAAGAAAGATATATCACATTATCAAATGAATCTACAAGAAATGAAACAATATCTCAATAAAAAGAAAGAATATTTAACAAAATCTGATTTAGCTAATTTACAGAAGACTTTGACAAGCCTACAGCAAATAAACATCAAAAAATATCTTCAGATTGCAAAATTTCTCCAAAATTCTCAAAATTTATCAAATCTCGATTTTATTACAGATTTTTCGGACCAAATTAAAGAACAACAATCTCAGCTGATGCATTTAGAAGATAGATTAGAAAAAGCACCGGAATCAATCTCCCACTCTCAACAAATACAGAAAGAAATATTAGAATTAGAAAAAATTCGAGATTCAATCCTTGAAATCACGAAATCATACTTAAATGACTATCCATCATACATGATGCAGCTCGAAGTAGATGCTAATAACTTAGAAAATCAATTTAACGAAAAAATTGAAACTCAAAAGAATCTTTTTCCAAAAATTCAAGTTCAAGCACAGGATTTGTTTAGTAACTGCAATATCATGATAGACAAGTTCCAAAGGCAAAATAAATCCGCATCACTTATGTCAGAAGCCAATTTTATGAAAGAAATTCAAAATCACAAAAATATTTTGAACGAAATGAACAAAAAAATCGATTTTCTAATTGAAGAACGCAAGCAAATCGAGCATAACATAAACAACAACCCACCACTGTCTTCAACGAATTTGCAACGAATTATCATAGGTTTGGACGGAATGAGAAGCATGACAAAATTTGCTACTCATGTTTCTACACGAATTAAAACTCTAAAAGAAGACCAAAGCGTTTTAATGGCACAGACCAACCAGCTGAAACAGAGGATAAAACTTGCAGAAAATAATATCGAAAATGTCCATAAATTTGCATCAAATTCGTCAACGAAAAAAAGTCGTGGAATAAAAAACGAATTGCAAAACCTCCACAATGAATCCAAAGCGAAAAGAAATGATCTACTAAACAATAATGACAATATGAAAGATATCTACAAGTCAGTTTATTCAAAATTATCAGAATTAAATGAAATTAAAAAAGATTTCGACAAAATTCAACAAGAAAACTCTGAAAATATAAATAATGCTTATGATTTGAACTTAAGAATCGAAAATGAAGCACAATCTGCAATTCAATCACTCAGACTCGAAATCAATTCAGTTCCAATTTTAGTTGAAGAAAAGTTTAATGATTTGAACGCAAAAATGATGGACAAAGTTGAAGAAGTCAGAAGAAATATCCAAGAAAATAATATAATGGAGAATCCTAGAGAAATGGTTGCTTCTTTGAAGAAAGAAATTAGGCAGAAAATTGATTCGCAAAATAAAAATTTGCTGAACAAAACAAAATTCGATAAATACTCAAACGACTTGAGTGATTTTCAGTCATCCTCAACAAAACAGATAAATACAATGAAGGTTCAGCTGAAGAATATAGCAAAGAAATCATCGCAGATGGATTCAGAGTTTGCTGATGAAATTGTTTCACGTGTCAAAAAATTGGAAGTTTTTTCAGACAAAATGAAAAATTATTCACAGAACATCAAAAACAGTCCATTTGGAGAGTTAAATGCCAGTGCAATAGAGTTATCCCACAAGCTGAGCAGTTTCATATCAGGGGAGCCAATTCTCGATGTTGACATGGTTACATCATCAAGCGATTTGTTGACGTCATCTGCTTTGGAATACAAAAACGAACCAAAAATTGCTTATTATGCGGGTGTTGTTCATTCTCATGACCCATTGATTAAAGATAACGAGTATGCTAAAATGATGAATGATTTCGTGAGATTGAAAGATTATGCATCGAGAATAGAAACTATGGAGCAAAACGCGAAAAATGTCAAAAACAGACAAATTGATTTACTCGCAAAAATTGATTCCAAAGCCACAAACAACCAATTGGTTCCATTAGTTTCAGGAAAGATCAAACAATGCATATCAGCTATCAAAAAGAAATAGTTTTTATATGTTTGTTTATTTAAAAAAATATATTTATTTCAATAATTTTTGTTGCTGAAATTTCAGGAATAAATAATGAAGTCACAGAATTTAATGAATCAACAGAGATTGAGACGCCTTATGGATCATTTGATTTCACCGAAACAGATTTTGTAGGAGAGCAAGTCTAAAAATCATTATATCTAAATTTATCTTTTATCTTATTTATGAGAATGAATTATTTAATCAAAATATAAAGATCAATATGCAAATTATATTTTGAGATACTCATTTAAAGGTTTGGTTACCAAAAATCTAAATAGCATAGCAAAACAAAAAAATGTATATGAAGCTGTGCTCATTCGTTATACTGCAATGGATATGCGACATTTGAATAAATAATTCTTTCTTTATTAATTTTTTTTTGAATAAATAAATTGGATAAAAATTTGCTAAAAAAAAATCAGAAAAAGAGGTGATTGTAATTCAAATTTGAATGAATCAAGAATTTTATTTTTCTATAGATTCCTAATTTCAAATTATTTTTGAAAGCAAACTTAGGAATCTTTGTTTTAATATGAAAGTCATAATTGATATTAATAAAGGAATATAAAACATTTATAATAAAAAGAATTTAACTTAGGAATGATTATTTTTTCTAGCTGCAATGGATTCCATACCAAACTATCCTAATATATTTCTCAATTTCCACATGCAGGTGCATTGGATTTACGGCTTTAATCCAATGAGACTCTTTGCATTGTTTATTTCTCTTATTAATATGAATGAAAATAGTCCAAATTTCAAAATTGATATAATTTCGATCATAATTAATGCGATTATTTTTATTGTTTCAATGATATTGACTTTTGGTGGAGTTTTCACCAAAGATATGAAAACAAAACTAATATTTCATTGGTCACTATTTACTTTCGAAAAAATTTATCAAATCTATAATTTTTCAATGGGAATTATTTATGAAGACGAGTTGAATATATTAATGTTTCTAGTTGGATACTTCAATATATCTTTGCTTTTAGTAGTCTTCATAGTTATACTATTATTTAATATTTGTGTATTCATCTATAATTGTATACGACAGATTAGAAACCTTAATGAATCTTCGCATTCTGATCAAGAAACAGTTAATGAAAATCGAAACCAAAATCAAAGTCCAAATCCAAATCAGCAGGATGCAGGAATAAATGATGAAGTTATAGAAAATAATGCATCAACAGAGATTGAGACGCCTTATGGATCATTTGATTTCACCGAAACAGATTTTGCAGAAGAGCAAGTCTAAAAATCATTATATCTAAATTTATCTTTTATCTTTTTATGAGAATGAATTAATTAATCAAAATATAAAGATCAATATGTAAAAAATTATAGATAATCAAGTAATATGTAAAAACTTACTCATCTTAAAAAATATTAATAAAATATGAAGAAATGCAAACCTCTTGATATATATATAATTTAAAAAAGCAGTTTTATAAAAATAGAAAATTACGCAGAATCAATGGCAGCAGCAACTTCAGCAGCAAACTTGCTCTGTGTGGCGAACTTCTGGTGCAAGTCGTCTGAGAACTTCTTGACTGTTGGGATGCAGATCTCGATTGGGTTCTTCTCGAAGTATTCTTCCATCTCCTTGAGCTCGGCCTCTGTCTCTGCTGTCTCCATGACTGCTTCAACCATTGACGGGAGGATGAATGATGTTGTTGCGAAGAGCTTGATGAAGAAGCCAGCATTGTTCTTGAAGAAGTTCCATGCGTGCTTTCCAACTGTTGGAGCTGTGCAAGCGTTTCTGAAGATGATGTGCATATCCTGCTTCTTTGCCTTCAAGATCGTCATGAACATCTCGTCCATGAGCTCATCCTTAACATAAGACTGAGCAGCGACGGAGAATCTCTGGACATCTGGGTTTGTTGCCTTCAGGATTGCCTCCTTGTTGAACTCATAGCCGCCGTCGACAAACAAGTTGCCGCACTTGAGTGCGAACATCAACTGGTCGATGTTGAAGCCATCTGGGAGCGAGAAATCACCACGAGCCTTGTAACTGTTGTAGAGCTTGACACCGAGGTCCTTGGCGACATCTGACTTGTACAAGAAGGCGAGGTCTGACAAAAGTCTCGCGCGGAGGATTGTAGATAAGAGAGAATCGTTCTCTGAGCCCTCGGAGCCGATGACTTTGAGTGCGCCTTCCAAGAACCTCCTTGCGTAAGGGATGATCTTGTCGTGGAGAGCTGGGAAGTTCTTATGGATGCTAGCGAGAACATTGCAAGACTCGATCAAAGGAAGTGGCTCCTTAATATGTTCGTAGGCCTTGAGAAGTTCGACAACATCTCTGTATGAGACGACACCAGCCTTGGCACATGCGCTGATGTCTGTCAGAGCTGAGAACATGTCATAGGAGGAGACCTTTCCTGCCTTGATAGCGTTGATGAGGTTCTTCTCGTGCTTGCCTTTGAGCAATGTTCTGCAGAATGAGCGGAGGTTTGTGTTGAGCTTGAGCCACTCGTATTCACCTTCGATTTCGAGCTTCATCTTCTCTTCTGTCATGACTATCTTGACAATATCTGTTGTTCCGTCCTTTCTGCCGACTGTGATGAAGAGTGGAACGATCCACTTCTGTCCTTCCTTGAGGCCGTTGATTGTGAACCTCTTCTGCTCGAGAATGTCGTCATCGCCAAGAGTGATGAGTGGGAAACCGGCCTGGAGTGTCCAGCAGTCGAAGAATGGCTTCATGTCTGTCTTAAGAACATCAGAGAAAACTGCTGTGATGTCGTTTGTGTCTGCGTTAGAATACAAGAATTTGTTGTAGTAAACTCTGAGGCAATCGCGGAACTTGTCGCGGCCAAGATGATACATTAGCATCTTGATGAAGACGCCAGCCTTGGAATATTCGACATCATCGAAGGAACCTTCGATTTCAGCTTCAGAGTTGCATGTTGTCTGAATTGGGTGTGTTGTCATGGACTGATCGACTTCGTACGCGTATGTGTTGTCTGTGAGGAAGAAGTTGCCCCAGTAATCCCACTCTGGATGGAGATCCTGGAAGATAATTGATGGGAAGATTGTAGCGAAGCCTTCATTGAGCCAGATGCTGTCCCACCACTTTGGAGAGACGCAGTCGCCGGCCCATTGGTGAGCGATTTCGTGGCAATTAACTTCCATTGCACGAATGTAGCCTGATTTCGGTGTTAACTTCGGATGACCAATGGAGCATGACTCTCTTGCAAGAATAAGACCGAAATTCTCCATGGCGCCCATGATAAAGTCTGGCACAGCGACAACTTGGAGGCTTGGCAGTGGGAAGTTTACGTGTGTGAAGTCCTCATACCACTCAACATACTTGATGCATTCATCGAGTGCGGAATCCATGAAAATGCGCTTATCCGGAGTTGCACCGATAATGACTGGAAGTCCGCGTTTTGTTGTTCCCTCGACTGTGACAAAGTGTCCGACAGCTATGGCGAAGAGATATGAGCACATAACTGGGGTCTTCATGAAATGGCATGTTTTCCACTCGCCATTGACTTCTGATGACTCAACTGGAGTGTTTGAGAACTGCTTGAGCTCAGCTGGAGCCGTGAGAGAGAATTTGAATGTTGTCTTGTTGCATGGCTCGTCGAAACATGGTAAAACTTCGCGTGCGTGTGTTGATTCGAGTTGTGTGCATGCTGTTGTGTCGTTGATGTAGTAGAAACCAGTATTTGGCTGGTCAAGGGAGCCGACGTATTTGATTACGACTGGATTTTCTTCAAGTTTGTCGCCTGTGATGTTTAAGCGGCAGTTCTTGTGCTCGAATGGGAGATCAGTACCATTCTGTGTGATGCTCTTGATTTGCAATGATTTGTCTGCATGAAGATCTGCGATTTTTGCATCTGCTTGATTTTTCTTGAAAGTAATCTTGACTTCGCCATCAAAGACCTTGCTCTTAATGTCTGTCTTGATGTGAAGCTCGTAATCAGTAGGAACGTAAGCCTGAGAAAGACGGAAAGACATCTTAGAAAAAATTGGTCACTTCACAAAATTTTGCGATCAAAATATTTGACATCCGACATTTTACATGACAAAATATATCTTCATTTCATATCTATTGAAATACAGATACTTGTTAGTTAATAACATAATCAAAATATACAAATGCAAATAAAGACTCATTATTTATCATATAGGATTATATATTTCATTCATATGTTTATTTTAACAAAATTGCCAAAAAGCAGAGTAACAAAATACCAGTTAAATAAGATTTCCATTATTAAATTTCTAGTTTTTAAGAGGTATTAATGAAGTTACAATTCACTCTAATATTGAAGAGTAGGATGATTTCAACACTTGTATAAGTCTCATGATGGAATCAGGCATAATTATTAATAAATTTTTTAATATATATCATATATATTTAATTGAGGTGCATATCAAGTCATTTTGACTTTGCATAAAAATATTTTTGTATAAATTGATCATTTTTGCCGTGGATTTTGTTTTAAATATGGAGATAAAGAAAGTTTTTTGTTTTCTTGTTGTTGACATTGCTTTTTTGCTTTTGGTTAAGACATTTAACAGAGGCCGTTGGAGTTTTCTTGACATTATGAAAAGTTAACATGACAAAATTTTAGATTGAGAATTTTACATGACAAAACTTATCAAAAAGTGAAAACAATGAGTCGATTTTCGATTTATTTTTATTTTGTGGATGTAAGAAGCAAAGTAATACGAAAAAATCAACACAAAATTTGAGAGAAAATAACGAATAATTTATTTACGTTATTTTACGAGAAATGATAATTAAACGAAATACAAAATATCTTAAAATAATTTTGTGCAACGATAGAAATTTTTTCAAAAAAAATAGATGTCGCATTTGTTATTCAAGCCAGATTTCCCTCCACAAGCCCGTCACCATAAAGTACAGCCTGTAATCAAGCGTAGAAGGGATAGCGTGCCTACTTTCGTTGAAGAAGATCCTTTCTTTGGCGATGCATTTAATTGCCAATCAGTGTTCAATCAACAACCTCCGCATTCTAAAATAAATAACGTTTTATCAACAAACAAATCCGAAGCATGCATAAGAACTTTCGTAGATACACAACCTGCTCTACCGAAAAGACCAGGTGTTGTTAAGCGAATCGCAAAACCGAAACCGAAATTCAAAGCAGAGTCAGCACTAGATATTGATAAGACAAGAAAATACATTTCATACCTCGAAAAACAAGAAAAGAAATATGCAGAAAGAAACATACGTCATGATAAGGATGGAAATGTTGTTGATATAAATCCAGTATATATAAGCCCACTATCTTTCCAGCCTTTACCGCCATCTCCTACACCTTCTGCACCAGATCCAGAACTAATTGGACTTTTTTTTTGAATAATACTTGAAATAGGTATGACTATAGTAGTCGATAACATTTGCACAAGATAAATTAATCACCTTATCACTAACGTAACTAGATAATTGTACCGGAGTTAAGTGAGCAATTCTCGCCACGCAAATCAGATGAGTGTCGATAGATGAAAGAAAAAACAATCAAACCATTCATTTGCAATTTTAGATCAAGTCTACAGTTAATCATTCACATTAGTTATGACTCGTATCATTGTTTTATTGTTAGATCCTTTGATGCTTATTTCACATGAAATACCTTGATTAGGTCTTGCATATATTATTTTTGTTATAAATGTTTGTTTATTTTGTAAATACATACTCGATGTTTTTCATCTAGCTATCACTCATTTACACTAAACTATGATATAATCACAGCGAATAATGAACTTTTTTTCAATAATATCGAATAATATTTAAAATTATTTAGGGAGTGAACCCAAATTTGGATTAGTCATGTAATATGTTGTTATAATCTTGACGGAAGAGTGAAGTTCGTCCTGTTAAAAATTTTTAAAAATTGAATAGACGAAGTTGATAACTTTTTTTTTATCCATATATTTGAATCCTAATGATAACAATAAATACAACATCATTAAAATACAAAAAGCGAATTTTACCAAATAAAACGAATACACAATGGATACATATCTAAAATACTATCCATAATCAAATTAAAATCAGGGAAAAATGGCAAAAAATTTTATAGATAGAAAAGATTCATAATGTCATTAGATTATATTCGTTGATGTGGTATAAAATTGAATGTACACTTTTATGAAAAAATGGAAAGTGTTATTGTACCTTTATCATAATCTAATTACTGGAAATTTTGAAGTTTCGTTGATTGTCTAGAAGTGATATGTTTTTATCTTCACAATTTTTCAAAAAATGTAAAAATAAAAAACAAATAAAGTTTATATTTGAGTCAACTAAATTAATTGGCCAATTCATTATTTGAAGCGTTATTTGATGGACCACATAGAAAAAGCCGGAGAAAACTTTTGGTTGATAATCTTATTATATACCATCTTTAAAAAGAACAATAATTTGAATGAGCTTATAGAAAACTTTGCTGAAAATTTTACAACATATTATATATATGTAAAGAAGATTATATTTACGGATTTTTTATTTTTGAGGGAACTCATAGAAAAGAGAATTGAAAAATTTACAAACTCTAATATTTTTATAATGGGTAATGAAGAGAGCAGTCAACTTGACATGACGACGTGCATTCGTCCATACAGCAAGGATATCTACAACCAAATCGGTGGCGGAAGGTTCATTCCTGAGAGAGGCTTTGATTACGAAATCGATGCTGATTACCAAAAATCACAGGCTTCCTTCACGCAAAATATATACAAAGCGCCGTACCCTTGTATTTGGTCGACGTGGTATCCGAAGAAAATAACTCCAGAGCCACGAACAGGTCATTTCTACGTCATGGACGAGGAGAAACGCGTTGTTTATATCGGAAATGGTATTGCTGATTCAGGCGACATCTTATTCGATCTATGGAAGCTAAATTTAAATACATTGGAATGGGAAGCAATAAATTTAACAGGTGATCAGCTTATCGCGAGATCTGGATCCAAGGCAGTCATATACAACAATATTCTTGTCGTATTTGGCGGATATTCAGGTTCCCAGTACTTAAACGATATGTATTACGTGAATCTAGCCACAGGCGAGGTAAAAATCGCACAGATTGAAGGAGATTTACCTACAGGCAGATCAAGCCCCATATTCAACATTGTTGGTAGCAAAATTTATTGCTTCGGAGGTTTTGATGGCAAATGGGTGAACGAATTGTGCATTTTCGAACTCGCGTCACTCAAGTGGACAATCATACCAACAGAAATCCAGGGACGCACAAACGTTCCTTCGGTTGTTTATGGCACGCAGATTTATTCATACGGCTGCTCGAAGGCAGGTGGCATCTTAGTCATCGAAACAGAAACAAACGAGGTTAAGATCGTTCAAACATCCGGTCCAAGTCCGCCTTCTACTGGTTTGGGAAGTGGAATGGTTCTTATCGAGAATTATCTCGTATACTACGGCGGCACATCAGAATATTCTGGCTCTCTCATGTATATATTCAACATTCCGGCAAGAAAGTGGGCGATTTTGCACATCTGTCCGGACGGAGATACTACTTCCTACGACGACGGCGTTATTACGTCTCAGGGACTCTTCATGATCCCTAAGTTCCAGTCATTTGGCACAGTTTATGATCGTGTTAAGAGGAGAATCGTTGCCTTCCTTGGACAGCCATACAGTAATGCTCATAGCATTCAGAAATTCGAACTCGCAGAAGCGATCGCGCATCAGAATGTCCAAGAAGATTTGTTACATATGTTGCATAATCATTAAGCGTTTTTGTATATATTTTAAATATATTAAATACTATTAAGATACTTTGAAATGATCAAAAACATATTTGCTGGCCTTTTGGTGATCTATGACCAACAAAAAACAAAATAAATCTTATCCTTCATCAAATTACAAATATATCTGTTAAAGATACCGAATTAACCATCATCCATTCGAATTAAAGCCAATTACGTGAAAATGCATTAGACGAAACAATGAACTTGTCTAAAAAATGGTAAATTTTGTTATTGGAAAAAAATTTAACCCATTTGCAAAATTACCAACAATAATCTATACTACACACGCACAATAATCAAATTCTGACACAAACAAACTTCAATAGATTATATTTTATATGAAAATCAATTTTATACTTTTTGACAAGTAAATTAGTTTACAAAACAAAAATAGAAATATTATTTTCTAAGTGCCTCCATATACGTTCTATATACATATAGGATTACATATGCATACGAAATTCTATATACAATTTCAAAGTCAAATACATAAGGATTTCATGTGCATATGCTTTTGTTTTTGCAAATGCAACTGAGCTGTTTTTGCGAGATGGCAAATAATGTTACAATGCAACTGAACTTTAAATTTGCTGAATACTCGTTTAATCATCTTGCAAACTGCAGAATTACCCGGATTATTATCGCGTTGATGAAGCCGAGTTTTACATGATTTTTTTCAAATGTTTGCTTCTTCTCTTCAGAGTAAATGGTTTCTCATCTATTACATGCCCCATGACATTCATTCTGCTTTTTATAAATATTTTTAAAATTCGTGATTATCAACATTTAATAATAAAATCATTATATACACATGATATATATTATTGATATAATATAGTTGGACTCTATAAACATGTTGTTGATTTTGAAATTTTTCATTTTTTTGTGTATTTGTGTTTTCCAAGTTCCAAAAGCTAGTGTAGCAATAAAAAGACACAAAAACTAGAAATCATTCATAAGGAAGAAAAAAAATTATCGTTCTGAAAAAATTATAATAAAAGTGACAAATGGGTGATAATCCATTAGATAATTATTCACCATTCGATGATGTCCCTGACACACCTCCTCCACCTCGCGTGAATTCAGTACCGTCGCCTGTTGCTTCAAATATGCAGGAAGATGAGGACGATATCGCTATTAGAGAATACGAAAAGCGCTTAAATATCCTCGAATCACGAATCAACGCTCAAGTCACACAGCTGGCAGTCGCCCAAGAGACAGGGTATGTCGAAAATCCTCCAAATTGGCCTGCATTTTATCCACTCGTTCATTTCGATATAGACGAAGTTCCACCGCTCTTACACTCGTTCGTTAACCAGGCTATGTTCGGCTGGTGCTTAATGTGTGTCGCTTTCGGCATCAACTGGCTCAGCTGCCTTTGCTTGCTTCAAGCAGGCGAAGCAGTCAACTCTCCAGGCACAAAAATTGTTTTATCTACATTATATGTTATAGTCATCCTCCCTCTCGCCTTAGATCTTGCCGCTCTCGCAGTTTACAGAGTAATGAAAGTTGAACCATCGACATTCGCTTATCTTAAAGTCTTCATTTGCTTAGGTGGAGTCACGTTATTCGAAGCCATCCTTTCAATTGGCCTCGACAGCAGCGGAAGTGTTGGATTAATTACAATGTTGAATTTATTCTTAAATGGACACTGGTTTGTTGGAATTCTCGGTGTTTTGACAACAGCTGGCTTAGCTCTTTCATGCGCAAACCATTTCAACCTTGTTCTCGGAATCTGGAAATATTACAGAGGAACAGACGTCGGCGGAAACATGGAGGAAGACATCAAGAAGAGCATCGCAGTCAAAGTCGTCGAAGCCCTCAACAAATCTCGCGCAAAGACAGATAATAATAATAATCACGTATAAGATATTCGCTTATTTTTATTTATTTTTTGTTGATTCTTATCTAAATCTAAATATACAACTTTTGTTAAAAACTTAGTTTTTAATTTCAAAAATTTCAAAAAATTATTTCTTTGAGTTCACCAAATGATGGACCTGCAGAGATTTTCACAGGAATTGGAACTTTAAATCCGAATTCTTCAGCACATTCTGCTGATTTTCTTAATTCATCGATTAATCTCTTGAATTCATCAGTTCCTGGCACTTCATCTGTTTCGAAGAGCCATTCATCGTGTAACTGTAGTATTGGAACCAGTCCAGTTTCTTTCATCACTTTTAATAAAGCAAACTTGACGAAATCAGCAGCACTTCCTTGTATTATTGTGTTTACTGCAATCCTTTCATCTCTTCGCATATCGCTGCCTTTTGCATCGAGATTTGGCAATTTTCTGATTTTGCCTGAAAACGTTTTAACTTGCTTGTATGCTTTAGCCTGCTTTAGTGAACGATTGATGAAAGCATTTATACCAGGAAAAGCATCCAAAACATTTGACATCTGACTATATTTGTCATTTCCCCAACGTTTTCCGTATATTGTTGCGTAGACAGCAGTTTTAGCTTCATCACGCATTTGTGGTGTTGTATATGAAGTAGAAAACAGTTGGCGAGCAATCATCGTGTGAATATCAACATCCTTCATTTTGCAAAGCGAAACCAGCAATGAATCACAGCTGAAATGCGCCAATATTCGAAGTTCAAGCTGTGAATAGTCGACGCTCAAAAGTGTTGATTTATTTGGTGGCTTGAAAAACTTTCTTATGTTCAAGTTTTCATCAACTGCTGGAATGTTTTGGAGGTTTGGGTTGACTGTTGATATTCTTCCTGTTGCTGTTGAGCAGATCAATAACCATGGATGCAAATAGCCTTCAAAATCAGCTTTTTCGTCAAAAGATAGCCAATTTGATGATAATTTGTATAGCGAGCGATATTTCTTTATCAAGTCAACAATTGGATGATTGATTGCGTTCAAAGCGTCTAAATTTGTAGGTGCGAATTCTCTGTGATGAGTTGTTCTGTGTCTGCTATCGATTTTGGAATCAGATAATATATTTTTGGGTCCTAATTTCATTTTATCATATAATATATTGCTGACTTCGAATGGACTCAAAATGTTGAACTTTTCACCACTCATCTCGTATATCTGTGATGAAACAAGTTTCTGATCGTTCTCAACTCGCATCTTTTCCATTTTTATCGCAGATATATCCAATTTGAAAGTTTGTTGATGAATTTGTCCCATAACACGAAGATGTGGAAGTTCTATGTTGATATACCAATCATAAAGATTCTCTTTTTTGATTGTTTCCCATAAAGTTAATGATCTTTCAATTAAATCAACAATTTTCGATTCTTCTTTGAGATTTTGGAACTTGTTTAGTGGCATCAATGCATCACATTCTTCAAAAGACTCTGTGTTCAGCAACCATTCTAAAACAAATGGATCAATAACTGTATAATTTTCTGCTATTTTTGGATCAAGGGCAAATGCCCATGTAACGTTTGGAATGATATTGATTGCATTATAGAAACAATCATCATTACCATTTGACTTAAAACATTCACCATCTTTGCGATAAATTTTGATTTCGCTAATTTTCTGTGGATATTGCTTTGTAAGCCTTTGCTTACCATATGTAGTATTCTTTGATCCATTATCACTTGTAATTTCCCATAGAAATGCTTCAATATCATCAGAATCATTATAATTATCATTTTCTTCGGTATCATCATTTGATACTGATACATCTTCTGGTATTATATCTTCATTTGTATTTAATTCAAGTGTTTCTGGCTGAATTTCTTGTGATGTGTCCAAATCAATTTCATTTGCTTCTAAATCATCGGAGCTATCTAAGAAATTCTGTTGAGAAATGTTTTCTTCCTGAATAGGTTCATTATCTTGAATATATTTGTCATTTTCTGAAGATTGAAGATTTTCTTCTTGATTTGTGAAATTTTCGTCTTCTGTGATGTTGAGGGTATCGGGTAATGGTGGAATAGGACCAACCCATTCAGGAAAAGCCATTTTAAAGAGAACTTCGTAGTCTTCCATAAAATATTCATTACAACATCACATCAAAAAAGTGACAATTTTATTTTAAATATTTACAGATTGGATGAAAGACCTGAAAATCCTTCTTCTACTTTTAGCAGATGATGCTTGAGAAATTCTTGACTTCAGCTGCTCAAATGCTTCTTTAGATACTCCAGGCAATGTCCCGAAAATTGAAACATTCATTCCTCCAGACATTGTTAAGTATTTGTACAAGATTTCTGCGATTTTTTCATACGACTGCTGATCTTTCTTTGATAACAAGACTTTCCACAAATCGAATAAAACCTCAAAATCTTTCTTAGAAATTGCAGAAACAACTGATGAGAAAACTCCTAAATCATTAATCAACAAGCAGCACTTTAAGACTTGTGTCGCCTGTTTGTTTGAAATCATCTCACATAATTCGCATAATCTCATAGCAACTTTCTTCTTGACGCTCTGCCCATTAGGCGACAAATCCATGACAATGAACATCTCCTGGAAGTAATAACAAATTTGTGACGCACAATCTTTGATGATATCTGAGTTAACTGGATATAACTGAGTCAAAAGCGGAACACCGATTTTCTTCAGCCAGACAACAGAGCATGTTTTGTAGACTGTCGGACTGTGCAAATCTCTTAATGCGCTGATTAACTGAAGAGGAACAAGTTTAAGCATATGATTGAGTGATGCACTTAATTGTGTGACTGCGCCGATAACTATACCAGCTATTGAATCTTTTGTAGTATTATCTGATATTTTAACTAATGTGTTTGAGCACTGTATCAGCAAATTGCATAATTTAGAAACATCAACTTCACTTTCGCTGACATTTAATGACGCAATAATTCCGAATGAACGGTTAACTTCTGTAGTTAGTCTCTTTAGATGCTGTTGATCATGCGCGTCTATTCCATTTGCCAGCCATTCTAGCTCTGCGATTGCTTTTTCTATTGTTGTGTCCGCTGAGTTCGGTGTCTGGTCTACAAACTTCGCGATGATTTTATTTGCTGGAGTAAAGACGGGATGTTTCTGGGGAATGCTTTGCAATTTTTCCAGCGGCAATGTAATGTTTTTGAATCTGTCTGTGAACTGCATAACATACTGTGAAAATGGATCCAAGCAGACAGGCTTGGCTTCTATCAATAAATCAATTAATTCCTGGAAGAAATCATCTTCTTTGTATTCAACAAAAACCATATATGGAATTAGTTTGTTCAAAAACTGACAAATTTTCGATTGTATCTTTGACTCGTACATATTTATTGAACTCAAAAGGTCTATTGTCACTTGTACACATAACTGACCAATTTTCTTTGAAACTGTTCTTTCTGTGCCTAAAACAAATGTCAGAGTCTTGAGCATGACTTGAAAGCAGCGGACTTTTCCCATATCACTTGACAAAGCGGTAAAAAGTATTGGAATAATATCTTCGAAATCATATAATTCTGTTATGCATTTGATTACTTCGTTTAAGGCCTGCGTTAGCTGCTGCTGTGTCCATGAGTCGTCATATCTTTTTCCTGGTAATTTCTCCATTGGGTGGATAAGCTGGGCCATACAAACATCGAAAATTCTCAATCTCGCATCTTTGCATTCTTTTTGGAATTCTTTTGACGTTGTGATTGAGCTTGTCTTGAATACAGTGCAAAGAGATGTCGCTGTCTCAAGGAGAACAGAAGGAGCAATAGATTCAAGAATATCTCCGCATAAATATAAAAGATCCGACAATTCCTTTGGATTTATCTTTAACATAATTATTGGGATCAATCTTAGACGTATATGAAAAGCTTGAAGCATTCCATTGAAACTTTCTGAATCAATTGAATGATCAAATATAAATAATCCAATAAAATTGGGAATAATTGTATCAACAGTTTCTAAAATGCGAGTTATAAAGTGTGCAGGACATTGTTCGCATTCTAAAAGAGTTTCAAATATCGGAACAATTGAATTATCAGTTGGCTGCCATAAAAGTGGTATTAAATCATAATATACGTTGACTAATTCTTCATTAGTTAGATTTTTCTCGATAATCGCTTGCGCATTTTGATGAATTTCAGCTAACAAAAATAAGTAAAAACTGAAGTCATCACTACCTATAGGACTATTCTTAAGGGGTTCAAAAAGTAAACTATAAATAAGAGAAGGTATTTGGACGTCATTGAAGTATTTGAAAACATCTGAACGAGAACGTGGGAATTCTTTTGGAAATATAAAGGCTACCATTTCAGAAAAAACGTATGTAACAAATTTTAAGCATTTTTCCATATATTTTCTATAGAAATTTTGAATTATTTCATTAGTTGCAACGTAAGCGAGATATGCGGCCGCAGCGCGAGCAATAGTTGGTAATAATGGATCTTCTTGTAAATCTTTTTCGCTCTCAAAAGGAAAAGCTGAAGCAAGATTTAACTTTAATTGCACAGACATTTCATTTGACTTATCTCTTATCAAATATGTAATCGTATTATATCCAAATATTCTTTCGTTGAGATGAGAAGTTGAACTCGTTAATTGACAAAAAATTGCAAAATCGAATTTTTGTGGTCTTTGAAAATCGCGACAAGTGTTTAAATTCTTTTCTCTAACATGCGGATCTGCATCATTTAAGCCATTGATTGCAGCTCTCAGCTCAGCCAATCGCTGCATATCCATTCTTAAATCAATTGTCACTTTTCAAAATCAGTCACTTTTGTGTCTATTTTAGATCAAAAATAATCACATATTCATATACTAATTGACATAGTAAATCTATTTTCAACAGAAAACAACAAAAATCACAATATTTTAGAATTTTCAAAATATATCTTGTATTTTTAATAAAACACGTGTTCAAGATGTTGATAGCAGTCATTTTAACATAATTTTGGCCATTTTTATCGAATATAAATTTAATATTATTAATCTTTGTTATATATCAAAAACAATCGTACAGTTTATTCGATAAGTCCAAGGGCTTGCGCACAAGCACCACCTTTTGACTTGATTCTTAAATACATTTTAAGTGTTGCATCTGTAATTGCATAGGAGACTTCTTTCTCTGTTTTATCGCACTCGACGAGATATGTAACTGGTTTTCCATCTTCTAAGCGAAATCTGACGGAAACGAAATGTGTTGGAATTGGTTTTGTGTTTGTTGGCTGGGAAAACTTCACGTCAAGCCATGTATTGTTGTTTTCGTCCTTATATGGCTCTGAAATTGAAGCGAGCCAGCCATTGTTCCATGATTCTATCAAAGCTTTTGTACTCATCTAAAAAAAAATAATAAATAACGAATATATTTTTACTTATCGTCAATTTGTCATGTAAATATTCTGCATCTCAATATTTTTTGCTTTGTAAATATTTTACATGCCAATATATTTAGAAATGGGTCTGATAGTTTTAATCAGGGGATTTTAATGATTTCAAAAATTATCAATGGCAACCTATAAAAAGCATACAAAATTATTAGGTTTTGTCAGTTAAGAAACGGTTTAAAATAGATCTTACTCATCAAATAACGAAAATAAATCCTGAATAATTAACTTTTAATCTAAATCTGAATTGCAAATGTGCGCATCAAAATATATACTCAGATGAGGCTGTCGACAAAGCAATAAGACTCAAAGACAAAGATTGATAATACAAAATAACAAATACAGTATTTATTCTATATTGATATATGAGGAATGTAAAATTCTTAAAGCTCATCGATGACAACTGGTTGAGCATTTGGATCTTCAACTTCTTCGTTGCCCTCTTCATCTTTGTTTGTAGAGCCTTCATCGAGGCTTGCTGATCCTGACATATCATCCAATATCATGATCTTTTCAAGTGGAACATCATCATCGAGGTGGCGGCCACAAGCAACGTAAGATAAAATAGAAAGAATGGTTAAGAAGACCATTGTGCCAGCAGGAATGGCTATTTCACCTACTTTTCCAATGTTCAACAGCTGTATTTCGTCATTGTCCTCGCAGAGAACGCGAGCAAGGAAGAGAGCAAACATTCTGAAAAGTGCCTTTCAATTTGCATCGTCAATAAAATCTGTCACTTTTATTAAGATTTTACGAAATCATCGATGGGATAATATTAATATAGTAATGACTGCAGCCTTTTGTATTTTAATATTATGATATTTGGCATCTGTATATTAATAAAATCTAATTCATCTATAATTTTGCCTTTAATAATTTTTATCGAAATCAATTTTTTTCCATCATTACAGTAACAATCTAAAATTATCCTCAGTAGATAAAATTAAAATCAAATATATTTTGAAAATTATTTCAAATCATAATTTGAAGAAATTTTTCATTTTGATTTAGAATTTTATAGAGATATTCGAACCTTTTCTTTTAGATTTTAAATTAATATGCTGTATGATTCTTATATATTGATTGTGGTTGGCCATTTTCTTATAAATTATAATTTACCCCTCAATAATTTTATCAGCCCCTAATGTTAAATTTTAATTCACCCCTAATTAATTTTGTCAGCCCCTAATGTTAAATTTTTCATGTCAACAGTTTTTAACGAACCTAACGTTTGGAGAGAATGCAATCAATGGCGCTCCGTGTTTGCCACTCCTTCTGATGGGACAGGCCAACTCTTTGCAAATTTCGGCTCTATTGATGAAGATACGACAACTGTTCAAGATGTTGAAACGATGATACAAGTTATCGCAAATCAATTCGCAATGGATGTTTACAATGAGCTCAAAAACGATGTTTCTACAGAACAAATGCGATCAGTTAAAACATCACAAGCAGAAACACGAAGAACAACATTTAGACCGATGGGCCCTCATAAAACGCCAACAGTTACACCAATTAACTCCAGGCGTGGCCAGCGAACACATACTGGGGCAAACGGAAGAGCTTCAATCAAATACGTATAAATTGACGAAAACACGGTTATTCGGCGCATAATTATGATCTTGTGCTGAAAAATCACAGAGTACACAAAGAATTTTGGCATATTTTGCTTGATTTTTTTTTACCTTATCTATTGTTTTCTGTATTTTTCATATATTATTTATGCATGTTGCTATTGATAGCAAAGTTTGTTGTTTTAAATGTGTTTGTTTATTCTTAAGTGAAATATTTTTAATCAATTATCAAAAATTGTTTATTTAATGAATAATTTTACGAATTACAATTAATATAGGTTTTTATTCGTATAATAATAATATTAGGACCATTTTTATATTTGCGTCTTTATCAATTTTGCTTGAAAGTATTTATTGATGATTGAAGACATGCAAAGTCAAAGTCGGTTATCGGATAGGCTACAGATTGAATCATCAGACGAAATTACACAAAATATCCCTGATTTCATTGAGCTCATTCAATCTGTTTGCATTAGTGCTGATAATAGCCACGATCTTGAAACACATATGCAGCAGTTGCTAGATAGTAGTTATCTTTTCAAGTATATTGATATCGACGAAAATATTTTGCAATTATTGTTTAATTTTCTGCAACAACAAATAATTTACAATACATCGGCTAATGTAATACGATTGCTTAATGCATTATTACTAAATTCCAAAGTATTAGAAAAGATAATTCTAGATAACAATGTGCTAAGCAAATTGATTGAAAACATATATGAAGAATCATTAGATATTGAATATAGAATTCAATGCATTGATGTCCTTAATACATTCGCAAAATATTCTCAACAAAATTCAAAAATCATTCTCGATATTACAGCATTTGATGATTTATTAGAATTATATTACTATGATATTCAAACTGATTATTATATTGCAGTTTTACAGCTATTTGTTGAATTATCAAAATTCGAATATTCAGAAGTGTTAACAGGAGCGAATTTTGATATTATTTACGATATAATATATGACAAACATATGGATTACTTCGTTCATGCAATGAAAATTCTTTCGAATTTCATTAAATTTGGAATGAATGAAGTTAATTCTATCAAATTAGACTTATTAGTGCCTGTAATATTTGAAATAGAGCTTAGTGATGCAACAATTCCATGCGTTATTGATTTTATTCAAAAGATGTCAAATAGAATTGATTTAACAGATATATTACTGGAAAATGGCGTAATTGATGTTATAGTTCATAGAATTGGATCGAATTACGAAGATCATAATCTGTTATTCGTTATAAATAACATGATATCATGGAAAGAAGAAAATTTAATATTAATTTTTGGAAATGAAACATTAAGAAGATATATTTTCGATACATTACTAAATGGAAGTTATACATCATCATTAGCTGCAGCATATTGCGTTACTCAGATAATATCTTCGAAAAACCATGAAATCATTGAACAAAATATTTCTCAAAACATATTTGAAATGCTATTGAACTTTGTTGATAAATCAGAACTGAGATTTACAATTTTATTCTTGAAATCAATGATTTCGTTATCAGATCTCGGAAATAGACATATTTTTGAAATAATTACAAATGGAAATGATTATTTGGAACATTTTGAAGAGTTACTTGATTCTGAAAATGAATCAATAAGAAACTTAGCATCAATTATCATTGAAAGGAAAATATTTAGATTTGAATAAATAATTATTTAGTATCTAAATGAACAATCTATAAATAATACAAGATAAACAATAATATATTTTGAAATTCCAGATATGAAATTTTCAAATCATTTTAGAATTTGAACTAATCCGATATTTATGGCTTGTAAAGTGATAGCCATTTGTTCCCCATTAGTTGGAGTGAAGAAAACTGTGCTTGAGACTAAATCAGATAAAATTCCAGCTAAAGACATGTCTCCAAGCTTCACAATCATGCTACTTCCAATTGTAAATGTATTTTCTCCGACAATCAGTTCTGAGTCGTTTATCTTTACCAATGGTTTCTTTTCACGGATAAAATCTTTTGCTTCTTCGATTGAAATTAACGGCTCTTCAGGTGCATCAACATTAATCGACACATTTCTGCTAATTTCTTCATGTAGAAAGATTTTAATAAATGGACAATTTTGTGAATTAAAGTATTTTGCTGCGTTTGGTAATTTCTTAGATAATAATTCGTGTTTTAATATCAAAATGTGATCTAGTCTTTCCTTTGAAAAGTCTGATTGGTAAAATGTATCATTTGCTATTTGTCTAAGTGTTGCATCATAATTTAGTTGTGCGTCATCGAGTTCATTCTGACGCCATACTTCAACCTGCTGTAATCTTTGATCAGTAATTTGCTGAATTGAATTATTTGTTTTCGCCATAACTATACTATCAGGCGATTGTAAATCCTTATAAAGCTTATTGATTTCATCTATTTTGCGCTTGAGTTTAACAATCTTATTAGTGTTGTAATCTACTGATGACATTCGAAAATATTAAAAATCAAAAAATGAAAAACGTGACTATCAAAAGTGACAATGTAAACAATAAAGATGTCAATGTAAAAAATAAAAGTCAAAAATAGAAATAGAAAAATGGCGGTCTAAATTATAAAAGTATCTATAGAATTCAATGGAATCAACAATTATAGCCATATTATTTCCAAGTATTCTGATTTTCTTAGATTTATCATCAAAACACAAAATTTTGATATTAATGGAGCTTTAAGACTTGCTTTATTACCTTGTAATCCTGAAGCTGACAAACTGCCTCTCACAGTTTCTGGAATAGATGTCAACGCAAAAACCAAAGACAGCTGGACAGCTTTGATTTTGAGTTTCATATTATGGTCATAATGAAGATGTCAAACTTCTACTCACAGTTCCTGGAATAGATATCAACGCAAAAGACAATAGTGGTTGGACAGCTTTGTTTAATGCTTCAGAAGGATGTCATCATGAAGTTGTCAAACTCCTTCTCACAGTTCCTGGAATAGATTTCAACGCAAGAAATGAATACAACAAAACAGTTTTGATGTGTGATAAAGCAAATGAAATCGCAAAAACATTGAAAGCTCAAGGTGCAATTTAATTAATTTATGGATTTTAACTTTATAATTGATTCTATTTTAACGAAGCCTCTGACAAATCAGACTTTTTCCTTCAAATTATTCGATTTTATAAAATATTGGTTAAATCATGAATTATCTCATAACATTGCATAGTCAATCATCTATGACTGATGCTCCGCAAATCGTACGTAGGCGATTTAGGTGATAGGAGCCCAATCAAAAAAAAAAAAAAAAAAAAAAAAAAAAA